>JAXCGZ010015287.1:0-10000 GCA_037179515.1 Halocaridina rubra | reverse complement strand
CCAAAGCTCATATCTTCCCGTCTCCTGATCGGTTACATTTTATACTTAGTGATACTTATCATACCTGTCCTTAAAACTATGGATTGAGATAGCATTAACTACCTCCTCGCTTAGCCAATTCCAATTCTCAACTACTCTTACACTGAAAAAGTATTTTCTTACATCCTGCAAAGAAGTTTTCTTACGAAGCTTCAAACTATGACCTCTAGTTCTAGAGCCAGCCATATCAAAATATCGATCCCTATCATAACCATGAAGGAATTTAAAGACTGTCACCATATCCCCCCTCACTCTTGTGTGTGTGTGTGTGTTTATATATATATATATATATATATATATATATATATATTATATATATATATATATATATATATATATATATATATATATATATATATATATCAGGTATGCAAGATATGTATGTAATAAAAACAACTGAGTTATTATGAAAATAAATATATGCAGTTTTTTCTTTGCTTCATTCGTCTCCTAAAAATACGAAAATATAATGATATGCTTTGTAATGAGACTTACAGATTAAACAGTAGCCAAAATGACGTATTTATAATGTAAACATATCTAATGTACCTGATTATCTTCAAGGTCACAAGTGGGAAAGTTTAAAATATTATCACCCAACCTCATGCCTTGCTAATGTTCTGACGGTGATGTTCCTGTGCTAGCTATGCTGCTGCCCCCCTCGTATGCTCTCTCTCTCTCTCTCTCTCTCTCTCTCTCTCTCTCTCTCTCTCTCTCTCTCTCTCTCTCTCTCTCTCTCTCCAAGCATTTTTACAAACTGAAAATTTAAACTCCGAATAGGGTTTTCAGGTGAAAATTTTTGGATGAAACTCTATCGTATTTCTTTCATAAAACAGAAAAATACATTGTAAAAGAAGAAGAAAGAAGGACAAAGAAGACGAAATAGAAGAAGAAACATGAAGATTGAGTAACTGGAAAACATAAAGCAGAAGAACATTAGGGGAGAAGAAGAACAAAAAGAAGAAGAAGAAGAAGAGAAAAAAAAAGCAAAAATAGAGATAGTAAAAGGCGAGAGTAGAAGAAGAATTAAGAGGGTATTATAAGTTCGTCGTCCCTCTTAAACCAGGAACTGGGAAATGCAACATCATCACCATGAACGGTTTTCGTGATCAAAAGAAGTAAATAAATAGAGGATGGAAAGAAAGGTAAAAAAAGAAATGGAAAGACAATAAGTAATAAGAAAAGTTTAAGTATTGAAAAGGAACGTTTAAATTTAAACAAAACTAGAAATAATTTTCTGTATTTTAGTTTTTTGTTATTTTTTGTTTGTTTTATTGATTAACCACTCAATAAAATGCTCTTTTTTTTCTGTCTATCTTTCTATCTATTTATTTTGCTTCATCGATATTTGAGCATTTCATCAATGCAATGCTAGATTGAACAGCATATCTAGTCGATATTCTCTCTCTCTCTCTCTCTCTCTCTCTCTCTCTCTCTCTCTCTCTCTCTCTCTCTCTCTCTCTCTCTCTCTCTCTTACACATTTTGCACAAAAAAGAGTAAATCTTTTACTAAACTTTACGTGAGCAGTGACCCGTTGCAAAGGCTCGGACAGAGAGTTAAGAAAATTAAGAAAAACCAAGAAATGCCATTTGGGAAGTCATTATTGTACTAAAAAAACAACTTGGAAAAAATTACTTGAGAGAGAGAGAGAGAGAGAGAGAGAGAGAGAGAGAGAGAGAGAGAGAGAGAGAGAGAGAGAGAGAGAGAGAGAAGTACAACTATACTGGAATTTTTTGTAGAGCTATTCATTCTTACGTTGCTTGAAAAAGTATCTGGGGTCGCATGTATCAAGGAGTGGACGAATGAGTGTAGATGTAAATCACAGAGTGAAGGAAGCAAGTATATGTCTAGGTGGGATGGAAAGTGTAACGAAAATGAGATATATAGGAATGAATGCAAAGAGAAGGATATTTGAAGGTGTAATTGTGCCGACAGCATTGTATGGAGCAGAGACTTGGAATGCAAGAGAGGATGAAGGGAACAACTTGACTGTAATGGAGATGAGGTGGTTGAGAGGTATGATTGGTGTATCTAGAATAAATAGAGTAAGAAATGAGGATTTCTGGCAGAGAACGGGTGTTGGAATGAAGCTGTCGGATAGGTTAGATCAGAGAATGTTGAGTTGGTTTGGACACATGGAAAGGATGAGTGATGAACGAATAGTAAAGAGAGTGTGGAATGCAGAAGTGATTGGAGTTGGGTCAAGAGGTAGATCTAGAATGAGATGGATGGATGGCATGAAAAGAGCACTGAATTCACGTGGAATGTCAGTGGAACAGGGAAGAGTGCGAGCAAGAGACAGGAATGAGTGGAGGAAGATTGTACATATATGACGCGGCCCAAAGGGATTTCTCGCACCTTCTAGCTCTGTGAACTGTATTGGATGGGTGAGAGGGGAGATGCAATGTGATGAAGCAGTGGGGGTAAACCAGATGAGGCTGTCGGTCCTTATTGTAGAATATCCTTCCCCGTCTACCATGTGGGTGACCCAAGCAGGGTGGAAGGGGGGGAGACGTGGCAACTCGTTATCCCCAAGGAGCTGAGAGGAGTGGTTGACGTATGTGGGGATCGAGGTGAATGCGCTTTTCTTGGATCGGCCACCCCCCTTACAATGGGGAATGAGGCATGTGTATATGTATTTATATGTATTCTTACGTTATAACAGGCCGTATATTCCAAACATACTTGAAAACTTCCTGGAGTCCGTTGTTTATTAATTTGTGTCCTAGTTTGTTCATAATTGTTTACGAGTGCTTGTTCCCTATGTCTGTGAATTATTGTTATTATTATTATTATTATTATTATTATTATTATTATTATTATTATTATTATTATTATTATTATTATTATTATTATTATTATTATTATTATTATTATTAGTAGTAGTAGTAGTAGTAGTAGTAGTAGTAGTAGTAGTATTATTATATGTATTGAAGCGGTGGGGGACCATCTGCGGCTGTCGGGTCTCTTTGTTAAATATCCTTACTTACCTACCTTGTGAGTGACCAATGTAGGGTGGTAGGGGGAAATGTGACAACTCTTTATCCCAAGGAGCTAAGAGGAGTAGTTGAGGTATGTGTAGATCGTGGTGAAGGCATGTTTTTTGGATCGCCCCCACATTACTATTATTATTATTATTATTATTACTATTATTATTATTATTATTATTATTATTATTATTATTATTATTATTATTATTATTATTATTATTAAAGGATCAACTGAAGAATCCCCCCCCCCAAACGCCCGACGTAACAATTTTCCTCAATTGAACTCAAAGACAACAACAATATTCAGATTAGCTACCTTTATTATTACTTTTAGTATATATTTTACAAATACATTGGAAATTGAAGGGAAATATGAAAACTGTACTTAGATAGCAAAAGCAAAGCCAATAACTGTATTCAGATTAGCTACCTTTATTATTACTTTGTGACATGTCACAACACTCCCCATCTCAAGTTTCTCTCTGGTATATATATATATATATATATATATATATATATATATATATATATATATATATATATATATATATATATATATATATATATATATATATATATATATATATATATATATATATATATATATATATATATATATATATATATATATATATATATATATATATATATATATATATATATATATATATATATAACTCGGAGTTTCATGTAATTTGCAGCCTTTTGCCTGTCCTGATGGTAAAAAAAAAAAAAAAAAAAACCGAGTTTCATGCAATTTATCTTCCTTTCTTCTTCATGCCTTTACTGATGATTCTACCCTTCACTTTTCCTCTGCCTCTTCGCAACCTTCATCTGTTACTCGTAATCAGTCTCGTATCACTTTCTTTTACTCTTAACTCCGATTTGCAGAGAGTATCTGAGTGGGGCACTCAAAATCTAGTTGAATTCAATCCCTCCAAGCCACAGTTTCTGGCTATCTCTTTATCTTCTTCTCCTCCTGATAACCCTATTGTCTTCGAAACTAACGAAATTTACCCTCATAACTCTATCAACATATTAAGAATTCACATAGCCTCTAACTTGTCTTGGAGGAATCACATAATCCAAATTTCTAAAACTTCATCCAAAAAATTGGGGGTTTTGTTTCGTTTTCGTCATTACTTTTCCTCTTTACAGTTACTTAAGATTTATAAAGGTCTTATCCGCCCCTGCTTAGAATACTGCTCACACACCTGGGGTGCTTTTTCTTATCCTTATCTTCTTGATAGGGTTGAATCTAAGGCAGTCAGACTCATTAATGATCCTTCTCTTACTTCTAATCTGGATTCTCTCTCTCTTCGCCATAAGGTATATTCCCTTTCTCTTTTCTATCGCTACTACTTCCATCACTGCTCTGATGAGTTGGCGAGTTGCATCCCTCCCCCACTGCCGAGGCTGAGTAACACTCGCCAAGCGGCCTCATCTCGCAGGTACTGTGTGGAGATTTGTAGCTCGCGGAGTGGTCGGTGCAGCGACTCCTTCTTCCCATCTACCTCCAGACTCTGGAACTCTCCTCCTCCTTCAGTCTTTCCTAATTCTTATGACCTTTCATCCTTCAAAAAGCAGATGTATCGTCATCTCAGAGCTTAGACCTCCATATCTCTGGGTCCTCTGTACTTTGACTGTTTTTTTCTGTCTGTCGTTTTCCTTTGAGTGACATTACCTCATCTCTGCCTTGTCCTTAACCTTTTTCTTTTCCCTCGTCTTGGTGTTTTCTCGGGCGCCGGGCCTTTATTGATGAGGACAGTTTCTGCCTGTCCCGGTGTCACACTCATAAAAAAAAAAAAAATTGCAGCCTTGTAATATACTGTCTGTTTAGGTCTTTATTTCGTAATTGAAATTCATCCATCCATCCATCCATATATTCCAAGGTAGATAAACAGACAGACCTTACCTAACCTAACCTAACCCAGACCTAACCTGATCTGACACGACACCGACCCAGGGCCCATGTGTGATAAACTGAAGAATCTCCCCCCTAACTCAGATCAATTGAAGAATCTCCCCGCTAAGTGGGTCTGGGGGGTGAGTTTCTTCGGTTGATCCTTATTATTATTATTATTATTATTATTATTATTATTATTATTATTACTTCGGGACCGCCGTAGCGTAGCAGTTGAATGATCTACTCAGTTAAAACAAATTACAGAATTACTTGAAGCTGTCTCTTTGTTTGTTATAAACGCGATTGCATACTATGCATGTAAGTCTATAGGACTACCACATAGCTTTGTTTATCATGAGAGAGAGAGAGAGAGAGAGAGAGAGAGAGAGAGAGAGAGAGAGAGAGAGGAGAGAGAGAGAGAGAGAGAGAGAGAGAGAGAGAGAGAGTCTTTCGTCATTGTTTGTGAAATTTTGGGGAAAGGTTGGTATCCCTGACGCAGATGGTTCATGACGTCACGGCCGACATACACTATCAGTCCCCGGCGATGTCTGCGGGAGTAAAGATGTTTACAGTTGCTCGGCTGGGCGGGTGTTGGGCGGAGGGGTGAATGTGTGTGATGGTATTGTAAGAGGGAGAGAGTGTCTATGTGGAAATCGTGATTATTATTAATTTTTGGATTTACTTATTCTTGCCTCAAGAAAGATGAAAATTGTTGCAGCAACGCCGCCTCCTTCACAACCCGTTAGTGGCCTCAAATTAGGCATCGTGAGACTGGGCAGAGCGGCAGGAAAGGTAAGGGAATTTAGAAGACAGATATTGAACGGTGGTAAGTCTGTGTGTGTGTGTGAATTTCGAGGGGTAAGAGAGCGCGCAGTCATGGGGGCAAAAATGAGTGAACAATTTGCATTATTTCAACTTCCTTTTATTTGATATAAATCTATTAAATTTAATCTTTGATTCATCAGACTGGGCAGAGCAGGAGGAAGACCACAGGGAATTATAAGAAATATCCAACGCGGGTAGTTTTGTGTGTGTATGTTAATATTAATGGTAAAAGAGAGCACATGCATGTAGCAAGTACCAGTGAAAAATGTTCATTAATTTGACTTTATTTCGTTGATTATAGATCCACTGAATTTTAACTTGTTTCGTCAGTTCGTACACAGCTGAAAGAGACGTAACGGAGTTTGGCAGATAATGAATAGTGGAAATCTGTGTGTATGTGAATTTGGAGAGTAAAAATGAGAAAAAAAAATGAATAATAACTTTTATTTTATTTTATCTTTGATACATTTGCCATAACCTGTGTTCTGTGGAAATTTGCTTAGTTTTTCTATCATTAAAAAAAAAATTTTTTAGCACAGTGTGACTCCATTTCGTTAGGTAAAAATCCATTTAAACCAGTGTTCAGTTTGGAAATTTGAAAGGTTTACAATCGCTTAGTTAAATTGCTAAATACATTTTGATTTCGTTAAATATATAACAGTTTAAAACTAGTGCTTAGTTGAAATTGGGTTAGTTTTGCTCTTTTATGTAAATTATTAAGCATGGTTTAACTGCATTTTGTGGAATAAATCCACTAAATATAACCTGTGTTCTGTGATAATTTATTTAGCATTACTATGGTTTAGGGAAATTGTTAAGCATAGTTTAACTGCATTTTGTGGAATAAATCCACTAAATTTTAACCTGTTCTGTGTTAATTTGATTAGTATTGGCTGTCGATTATGAGGTAATAGGCCCGATTTCTTAAACAGTGTAAACCTAGGATACAATATTGTTAGTTAGCTAGACACAAATGGATTTTATAAACGCATCTGACGCGGTTCTGTGTATGGGCTAGGATCCCATACGGGATCCTAGCCATACACAGAACCGCATCAGATGCAAACAATATGGTATCCTAGGTTTACACTGTTTAAAATATCGGTCCAAAGTCGTGTCCAAATTTCTTATACGATCCCATCCGGTTTAGCGTGATTTATTTATTTATTTTAGGTATAATGATGATGGTTTTATTGTAGAAATTTATATACCGGTATTTTCAGTAAATTGAACAATTATTATTATTATTATTATTATTATTATTATTATTATTATTATTATTATTATTATTGCCTATGTATCTTTAAATATATACATAATTTCATAGCTAATAGCTTTTTCATGAAAATAATTATTCCACTATTATTTTTATTATTATTATTATTATTATTATTGGCTATGTATCTTAAATGTTTACCTAATATACTAATATCTCTTTCATCAAAAGAATTAGCTTGCAATATTTATAGTCATTATTATTATTATTATTATTATTATTATTATTATTATTATTATTATTATTATTATTATTTCCTAATAAAATTTTCACCAAAAGAATGTTTAAAAAAATATTATTATTATTATTATTATTATTATTATTATTATTATTATTATTAGTATTATTTTTATTATTTGAAATTAGTTGTTAAGTTTACCATGCAAAATCGTAAAGTGGTTGAAGTTAAAATGATAATTTTCTGGTTAAAAGTCAGTTGTTAATTAATATACACTTTATCGGTAAAGTTGTGCATTTGAGGCCCATTGTCTTTCTGATATTTACTTAGGTTAGGTTAGGTTAAGATTATTAGTTTAGATAAAAGGATATATGGGCAAAGCTTCCAAAAGTAAGGAAAATAAATGATTAATTTTAGAGCCCTTAATATATTTAGTATGAAGTGTGATTTTTCTGGTGAATTTCTTTATATAATGATCGATTTTGCTTGTCATTTCAGTTAAGACTTGGAGGGGAGGGTCTCTAATGGCCAAAACCGCCCAATTCCCACAGAAATGACTGTCAGAATCGATAATTTCACATTGAAAATCACTAGAAATAGCCATAATTCATTGGCCAATTCAATTATGGCCTTCAATTTCTCTATTATCATTTTGATTTGGGTGTAATGTTCAGTTTGGTTCAAAAATTTCTTCCCTGAGTTAGGATATAATTGCGAAATTTTTGATAACTCCTTCATTAACTGCCAACTGTGAATTTAGCATTCTCTCTCTCTCTCTCTCTCTCTCTCTCTCTCTCTCTCTCTCTCTCTCTCTCTCTCTCTCTCTCTCTCTCTCTCTTTCTATATATATATATATATATATATATATATATATATATATATATATATATATATATATATATATATATATATATATATAACCGGAACTACATATATGAAATCAGTCTAGCAAACAATAACCCTTTAGTTAACTTATGCAATATATATATATATATATATATATATATATATATATATATATATATATATATATATATATATATATATATATATATATATATATATATATATAACCGGAACTACATATATGGAAGCAGTCTAGCAAACGATAACCCATTAGTTATCTTATGCAATTTGCTGTTTGGATTCTCTCTCTCTCTCTCTCTCTCTCTCTCTCTCTCTCTCTCTCTCTCTCTCTCTCTCTCTCTCTCTCTCTCTCTCTCTCTCTCTCTCTGGCTAGTACAGTGGTAACGCGCTGGCTTCGCATTCACGAGGTCGAAAGATCGGTTCCCGTCCAAGACCGAGAGTTTAAGCTGTTTCCTGGCAGGAACTGCTGTGGTTGGACACCACAGTGGGGGGTTGGGGCTTGCCCCGGCTGACGAATACCCATTGTATAATGAAATGGAAATAAAGTTTGTTCTCTCTCTCTCTCTCTCTCTCTCTCTCTCTCTCTCTCTCTCTCTCTCTCTCTCTCTCTCTCTCTCTCTCTCTCTCTCTCTCTCTCTCTCTCTCGGTATGTCAGCAGTTATATATATTTTGAGCTGGAATACCCGTTATTGGCAGAGAACGTGACGTGGGCCTATAACATTTGCAACTTGTGACCTTTAGATTTCTGTATCGTATTTAAATGTGGAAACATCGATGAACTAATGACATTCAGAGCTCAGCTCAGGCTTACGTGGGAGCAGAATTGTGTTGTCTGGATCTTGGGAGTTTAGCTGCTGAGATAACAGAATGGTGTTTAGCCACCCAAATTTCATTTATTACTACTACTACTACTACTACTACTACTACTACTACTACTACTACTACTACTACTACTACTACTACTAACACCAGTACTAGGCTTATTTTTATTTATCATTCAAAGCGATGGGGACTTAGATAAATTTGGGATCAATCCCTATATAGCCATTTTGTATTTTTTTTTTTTTTTGGAGTCTTCATCCCAAAATAAGCAACAAAATATTACTTAAGGTGCCGGTACTGGAATTGATCCCAACTTTGATAGAAAAATATTGAAAACAATATCCTCTCTACGCTTCAATTGAAATAAAACATTCATATTTTTTTTTTGTACAATGTGTTGGTATGACTGTTTGATTGGGATAAGAGGACAGCCTGTTTATATAAATCTGTGGTCCTTGAATTTATTTTAATTTATATTTTTTTTATCAGTATAACTGTAGGAAATGCTTTGTTACAGTTTTCTGATATACAGCCCAAAGTTAAACTATATCATGTTTGTACTCTTAACCAACACATTGGCAGGGACTAGCATGATAAAGAAACTTTAACCTACCCTAACCTATTCTTCTACATCAGTTTTACCACAATGTGGGTTTAGATACATAGGGGATTAGGCCTACTCTGGATAAAAAGTTGTTTGGTTTTGTGCCCTCTAATTTCCATTCGAATGGGAGTTGACAGACAGGTTAGAGCTGGGGAATTAAGACTGGCTGTGGCTTCCAAGAATGTGATATTAGAGGCTTAACAAGGGATTACTTTGGATAATGAGTAAATAGTGATAATTCTGTGTAGCCAAACATGTCTCTTCCTCTTTCTCATAGCTTAAAAAAATATGGCTGATTTTGAGACTGCCTTGAAAGATTAATGTGCAAGTTTTATCGTTTTTATTTTTTTTTTTTTTATTTATTCAGATAACTGTACATGGGGACATGTGCACATGGGCACTCCCAGTCATATTGTAGTTGATAACATTACAATCTATGTGGTTATGTAAAAATAACATACTAATAGAATTTGCAATTAATTTAAAATATCA
>JAXCGZ010015286.1:110000-112841 GCA_037179515.1 Halocaridina rubra | reverse complement strand
CCCCCTCTGCAAATCGAAGTTGAGAGTAGAAGAAAGAGTACTACTGAGACTGATTACGAGTAGCATACGAAGATTGTGAAGGAAAAGTAGAGGAAAAGAGGAGGGTAGAATCGTCGGCAAAGGCGTTAAGAAGAGAGGAAGATGGGAACTGTAGAAGATCATTGATGAAGAGAAGGAACAGAGTAGGTGAAAGAATAGAGCCCAGTGGAACACCACTGGTAACGGGGAATGGGCTAGATGTTGCACCGTCAGCAACTACAAATATAATAGTCAAAAAGAAAACTAGAAATCAGAGAACAGAGAGAAAGGGGTAAAGACTTAGGCTGGTACTTTGGCCAACAGAGCCTTGTGCCAGACTCTGTAAAATGCCTTAGATATATCAAGGGCGACGACAAAAGACTCCTCATAGTTCCTCTAAGATGATGACCATGCATGATCAGAAATAAATGAGTTAGAATCAAGATATTTCAAAAAAGTGATCATTTAGCAAAGTTTCGAAAACTTTAGCGATAGAAGAGGTAAGGACAATAGGTCGGTAGTTTGAAGAAATAGAGCGGTCACCCTTCTTAGGAGCAGGCTGCATTAGAGCATGCTTCCAAGAAAAAGGATAGATACAGGTTTTCAGAATGAGGCGAAGAAGACGGCAGAGTACTGGAGCCAGTTCATCTGCAAACTCCTTAAGGAACTTTCTTCTTCTTCGAAACACACACACACACACACTCACATGCATACATACATACATATATATATATATATATATATATATATATATATATATATATATATATATATATATATATATATATATATATATATATATATATATATATATATATATATATATAATATATATATATATATATATATATATATATATATATATATATATATATATATATATATATATATATATATATATATATATATATATATATATATATATATATATATATATATATATATATATATATATATATATATATATATATATATATATATATATATATATATATATATATATATATATATATATATATATATATATATATATATATATATATATATATATATATATATATATATATATATATATATATATATATATATATATATATATATATATATATATATATATATATATATATATATAAATATATATATATATATATATATATATATATATATATATATATATATATATATATATATATATATATATATATATATATATATATATATATATAGAGAGAGAGAGAGAGAGAGAGAGAGAGAGAGAGAGAGAGAGAGAGAGAGAGAGAGAGAGAGAGAGAGAGAGAGAGAGAGAGAGAGAGAGAAATTGTGTTATATTAATGAATATTCAAGTCTGATAGCATTTGAGTGGATCCATATGGGTGTGTATATTTTATGGTTGTTCATATGAGTGTTGGTACACAAATGTGTTTGAGTTCGGGTGTACTTTCATAAGCAGGCCTGCGTATGTTGGTGTATTTGAGTGTATGAATATGCAAATGTACGTATACTGAATGCCTACGTATGCGGAAAAAAAAAAAAAAAAATATATATATATATATATATATATATATATATATATATATATATATATATATATATATATATATATATATATATATATATATATATATGTGTGTGTGTGTGTGTGTGTGTGTGTGTGTGTGTGTGTGTGTGTGTGTGTGTGTGTGTGATTACCTAATTGTGATTACCTAATTGTGTTTACGGGAAAGAGCCCAAAGCTCGTATCTTCCCGTCTCCTGATCGGTTCCATTTTATACTTAGTGATACTTATCATACCTGTCCTTAAAACTATGGATTGAGATAGCATTAACTTCCTCCTCGCTTAGCCAATTCCAATTATCAACTACTCTTACACTGAAAAAGTATTTCCTTACATCCTGCAAAGAAGTTTTCTTACGAAGCTTCAACCTATGACCTCTAGTTCTAGAGCAAGCCATATCAAAATATCGATCCCTATCCACTCTATCATAACCATGAAGGAATTTAAAGACTGTCACCATATCCCCCCTCACTCTTCTAGCTTCGAGTGATGGTAAGTCTAATTCCCTCAGCCTCTCATCATAACTGAGATTGCGTATTTCTGGCACCAGTTTCGTGGCATGTCTTTGAACTTTTTCAAGCTTAGCTATGTGCTTTTTCAGGTGCGGATTCCAAAAGAGGGCTGCATATTCGAGTTTTGGCCTCACATAGGTTACATAAATATTTCTGAACATTTCCTTGTCCATGTGCCTGAAGGCTACCCTTACATTTGATAAGAATGCATATGCTGCCCTTACTATGCCATTTATATGTATTTCTGGAGACAAATCTGCCAGTATGTTTACTCCTAGATCTCTCTCATTTTCTGTCTCTTGAAGTTGTACTCCAGCCACCGAGTAGTCAAGCTTGGGCCTTCTTGCACTTGTACCCATTCTCATTACCTTACATTTTGAAGTATTGAATTTCATTAGCCACTTTTCTGACCACTCATGCAGATTATTTAGATCCTCCTGAAGTTCTCTACCATTGTTCTCGTTTTTTACTTTCTTCACAATCTTTGCATCATCTGCAAACATATTCATGAATGAATTTACAGACTCTGGTAGGTCATTTACATATACAAGGAACAAAAGTGGCCCTAAAACTGAACCCTGTGGAACTGCACTACTAACTCTTCTCCATTCAGACACTGAGTGTCTTACTCTAACCCTCTATTCCCTTCCTTCTAAGTAAGTTTTTATCCATTCCAAAACATTTCCACCTATTCTAGCCATTGATTGCAGCTTCCTAATAAGTCTCCCATGTGGAACAGTGTCAAACGCTTTCTGG
>JAXCGZ010015286.1:97500-100000 GCA_037179515.1 Halocaridina rubra | reverse complement strand
AAGTGTGGGTGTAATGATTAATATCAGGAGATTTTGAAACGTTTATATGCTAAAGTAATGTGCTTGAAGCTGACTATTTGCTTTCAAAATGGAGACAGCTGTGCATTTACATATAGTTCATTGGCCAGCTTTGAGTATTTAATAATGGAATTATTATATTTTTAAGTTGTACCATCTGTAATATATGTTCCAGTGCAATGCACAATTTTATTATTATTATTTTTACTATTATTATTATTATTATTATTATTATTATTATTATTATTATTATTATTATTATTATTGTTATTATTATTATTATTATTATTATTTTTATTATTATTATTATTATTATTATTATTATTATTATTATTATTATTATTATTATTATTATTATCATTATCATCATTATTATTATTATTATTATTATTATTATTATTATTATTATTATTATTATTATTATTATTATTATTATTATTATTATTATTATTATTATTATTATTAATATTATTATTATTATTATTATTATTATTATTATTATTATTATTATTATTATTATTATTATTATTTTTATTATTATTATTATTATTATTATTATTATTATTATTATTATTGTTATCATTGCTATTATTATTATTATTTTTATTATTATTATTATTATTATTATTATTATTATTATTATTATTATTATTATTATTATTATTATTATTATTATTATTATTATTATTATTATTATTATTATTATTATTATTATTATTATTATTATTATTATTATTATTATTATTATTATCATTATATATATATATATATATATATATATATATATATATATATATATATATATATATATATATATATATATATATATATATATATATATATATATATATATATATATATATATATATATACATATATATATATATATATATATATATATATATATATATATATATATATATATATATATATATATATATATATATATATATATATATATATATATATATATATATATATATATATATATATATATATATATATATATATATATATATATATATATATATATATATATATATATATATATATATATATATATATATATATATATATATATATATATATATATATATATATATATATATATATATATATATATATATATATATATATATATATATATATATATATAAATATTTGTATTTTCTGTCTGTGTTCGATTATTTCTACTTCTTCATCAGCAAGTTTAAGGAAGAGTTAAGTTGGTAAAACCCTGCCATTTTTTAGTTTTTCCTCGAAGAGCATGGAAGAGTATTCATTCTTGGCAGGTCTACTCTCACCAGTTTTGACTCCGCTTGAAGTGAAATATAAGAATTCTACTACGGGGGTAAGCACTATGCAAAGTGTACCGAAATATGTCAGAAGTGAATCTGTTAAAAGTTCTCATAGGGCTTCAGAATATCATTATTGATGTGCCAAAATCGTATTGCAGTAAAGAGCTTATTGAAAGTATTTGAAAATCATTTAAAAACCATTACAATATGGCATCAAGCAGCAATAAATATAACTGGAGTTTCAAGTTCACAATAAATATGGCACCAGGGCTCAATAACACTACTAGACAGTCTGTTTGTTTGTTTGCCGTTTTAAGGGGGGCTTACACTTTCAAAAGGTTCGTCGAACGCGATTCAAACAGACAAGTGTTTGAAGTGATGTTCGAACGTGTGAACGGGGTATTTGGATGTCGATCACGTTTGTCGAACGTGTTTTACAATCAAATACCCCGTTCACACGTTCGAACATCACTCTCAAACACTTGTCTGTTGAACCACGTTCGACGAACCGTTTGACCGTTTAAACCCCCCTTTATGTCACTGTTATTCTAGATTCGATTGGGGGTGGAGAAAGACGGATTGGACCTAGGGAATTAAGGTTGGATGCCCCTCCTAACACCCCGCGGTGAGCTCGAGCACAGGTTAACTACTTCCAGAGAGCGCTATAAAAATGCTAACAGTAATGTGAGATTATGGAGTAATTAGAATATCGGAGTCTCAAGTTCTCTTCTGAAAAGCCGTTTTGTGAGTGGCTTTCACACATCCTCCAATAAGACCAGTTTATGTTAATTATCTATATGCATTGATTAAACTACTCATGGAGATTCAAGTTATCTAGTGAAATCTGGTTCATTAGAACCCTTTACTAAATCGTCAGTGACACCAATTTAATTTATGTATTTACATCCATAAATTCTGTTCCAATGAACGAGTCTAATTTTGAATGTTAAAATTTTCATTATTTGATACGTTAGTTAAATTTCGCTTAGAAATGTACGTTAATGAGGCTTTACTGTTCTGATAGTTAATTTATTGAGCATCAGGGTTAACGCATTGACCACCTATAAAAGTTAATTATTATATTTTATAGTTTTTCAATAACTACAAATCTAATCCCTGACCAAAATATTGCGTAGCCCTCCTCAAAACTCTTTTAACAAGATAAGTGTCCTACGCTCCCCAGA
>JAXCGZ010015286.1:75000-95000 GCA_037179515.1 Halocaridina rubra | reverse complement strand
CTGGGGATTTGTCCTCGTCTGACGCAAGCAAACTCATTTTTAATTTAAGAAATGAGTTGGCCGCAGTCAGGCAGGAGGTCAGATCCTTAGCTGAGGAGAACAGGGATCTGAGAGGTAAAGTAGAGGTGTTAACCAGGAAGGGTCGATTGAATAATGAAGACGACTGGAAAGTTGTGAATAAGGGTTCAACGAAAATGGTTCTTAAGAAAAATGATACTTTTAGACTACAGGTTGCTAATTCATTTAGGTCACTTAGAGATGAATGCGACAGTGGCGGCAGAAATTCTTCAGGAACCATAGAGTCAGATAGGTGTACTAGCGATCGTAAAAATGGAAGTGGGAAAAGCTCTCAGGTCAAGAGCCTAGGTAAGTCTCCCAAGGTCGGAGTAACCCATCCTCCGGATAAGTCTCGTTCTTTGGCAATTGTAGGGGATTCACTATGCAGATATGTAGACAGGAAACTCAGGCATAGAGTTAGAGGAAAATATTTTTTCCCTGGAGCAGGTATGAAGAAGGTGGGTGAGTCAATAAATAGCTGGATTGACAAAAAAGATGTTGTTTGTTTGATAGCTGGGGGAAATGACGTGCAGGATGGTAGAAGTGAAGAGCTGATTAGGTTGTATAGACAAGCCCTGGATAAGATTAGGAAAAGGGGTGCAGTTCCTGTGATGTGTGGTATTCTCCCTAGGCTTAGCCAAAGTTCAGAGTGGTGGTCTCGAGCTATAGGAGTAAATGCTAGGATGAAAGTCTTCTGTCGGGAGAATAATATAGGTTTTATAGACGGGTGGGATCACTTCACTAGTCGTAAGCATATGTATGCAAGGGATGGAGTGCATCTTTCTAATTCAGGTGTCTCGGTATTGGCTGGTATGATAGACAGAGAGGTAGGGGGGTTTTGTTAGACACAAATAATGAAATGATTAATACTTGTGCAGAGAAATTAGTCAGTAAGGGTTCAGTAAATAGTGGGTCAAATAACTGGGAGTCTAAGGATAAGAACCATTTGTTACATAGAACAAATATTAACAAAAAGAATAGCCACAAGAAGGGTGAAGCTAGAGCAAGTTTAAAAGTATATTATACAAATAGCCGTAGTTTAGGTAACAAGATAGAAGAACTGAGAGCCATAGTATGTAGTGAGAGACCGGATATAATATGCATTAGTGAAAGTTGGATTAAATTAGAAAGCAAACACCTTAAAGCTGAGTACATAATTACAGGATATAAACTTTATAATGCTGATCGTAGTGCAGATAAAAGAGGGGGAGGGGTAATTATGTATATTAAAGATAGCCTCAGAAGCTGCATTAAGTCTGGAATTAAGACAAATCTAAATTCAGAAACCTTATGGGTTGAAATTAAAAATAATATAGAAAGTCTAGTTGTAGGAGTAGTCTACAGACCACCTGATCTAGATAATATAGAGTCGCAAGTTATATACGATGAAATATCTAAAGTGAGCAGGTCAAATAGAGTTTGCATTGTAGGCGATTTTAATTTTAGACATATTAACTGGGAAACCATAACAGGTGATAGTAGCTCTAAGGAATTTTTGGAAGTAGTAGAAGACAATTTCCTTTCTCAGCATGTACATGAAGCAACACGGGGGGTGAATACACTAGATTTAGTTCTTAGTAATAGAGAGAATATGGTTACAAATTTAGAAGTTGGTGAAAAATTGGGCAACAGTGACCATGATTCCATTAGATTTAACATAATTTTCAAGGAAACTATAAAGGAAAATAAGAATATTGTTCCAAACTTTAGAGCAGGAGATTTTGAGGGCTTAAAAACTAAATTATCTAATGAGGTATGGGAAGGGATTTCTGGGGTACAGATGTGGGTAGTTAATCCAGCAGGTCAGGTCGCAGGTAGCGGATTACCCCGAAATTTGGGTACCACATGCCAAGGATTATCACAAGATAAGATCAATACATTAAATTCTCTCACAGGAAAGAACAGCAGCCCGTCAGTTAATATAAATTTGGATGAGGAATATAACAATTTTGTCATGACTCTTAAGAATAGTCAGAGAGACTATATTCCCATGAAACATTGCAGATCAAGAAAAAATGACCCTAAATGGATGAACAATAGAATAAAGAATCTTATAGGTATTAAAAGAGGAATATACAGGAAACTAAAAAGAGGTGAAGAGCAGGTGAGGCAGCAATATATACAGTTAAACAGGGAAGTTAAAAAGATAGTTAGAGAGTCGAAAAGAAAATACGAAGTTCGAATAGCAGGAGAAGCTAAAGAAAATCCTAAAGGGTTTTATCAACATTATCAAACAAAATTTAAGGAAAAAGTCGGACCAATTGAAGTAGCCAATGGCCATATCACAGATGACGATAAAGTGATGTGTACATGTTTAAATGATTATTTCTTATCTGTATTTACAAATGAAAACTTGGAAAATATTCCGGAAGTAGAATCCATTTACAGAGACAGTCCCGATAATATACTTAGTTCAATAAATATTACGAGAGAGGAGGTAATAAAAGAAATAGATAAATTAAAGGCTCATAAATCTCCAGGACCTGATGGAATATATGCTAGAATATTAAAGGAATGCAAGGAAGAGCTTAGTTGTCCTCTAACTGCATTATTTAATAATTCAATAAAATTAGGATCGGTACCCATGGAGTGGAAATTGGCAGATGTGGTACCAATATTTAAAAAAGGAGAACGTATTAAAAAGAATAATTATAGGCCGGTAAGTTTAACGTCGACAGTGGGTAAGATTCTAGAATCCATAATTGCAAATAAAATAAGGGCACATCTAGAATTACACAGACTGATAAAACTTTCACAACACGGGTTTCTTAAGGGTTTTTCGTGCCTTACAAACTTACTGTCTTTTTATTCAGAAGTTTACGAGGCAGTAGATTGTGGCAAAGAATATGATACAATATATCTAGATTTTAGCAAAGCTTTTGATAGAGTTCCTCACAAAAGATTAGTTAAAAAGCTGGAAGCTCATGGTATAGGAGGAGCTGTGCTCAGATGGATCAAACAATGGTTAAAAGACAGAAAACAGAGGGTTTGCATAAATGGAGAGAAATCAGAGTGGGGCTCGGTTACAAGCGGGGTACCACAAGGCTCGGTACTGGGTCCTCTATTATTCATCGTATATCTAAATGATCTGGATTCGGATATCAGTAGTAACCTAAGTAAATTCGCAGACGACACTAAAATAGGTAGAACTATAAATGGAAAAGAAGACATTCATGCTTTACAGGAAGATCTAAATAGATTATCTGAATGGTCGGACAAATGGCAAATGGAATTTAATGTTGAAAAATGTAAAGTAGTTAAAATGGGTACTATAAAAGACAATACTAGTTATAAGCTAAATAACCATGAAATCATGAGTTCTCTGTGTGAAAGGGATTTGGGAGTTCTTGTGAGTAGTAGTCTTAAGCCAAGAGAGCAATGCACAGCAGTCAGAAATAAAGCAAACAGAATTTTAGGATTTATCTCAAGAAGCGTCAGCAATAGGACGGAAAAAGTTATTTTGCAGCTCTATCTTGCATTAGTTAGGCCCCATTTAGATTATGCTGTGCAATTCTGGTCACCCTATTATAGAATGGAAATTGAATCCTTGGAGAGAGTGCAACGAAGAATGACCAAGATGATACACAATATCAGAAATCTACCATATGAGGACAGATTAAAAAAACTTAATCTACATTCTCTAGAGAGGCGAAGAGTTAGGGGGGATATGATTGAAGTGTATAAATGGTTTAAAGGGATTAACAAGGGAGATATTAATAAAGTTTTAAAAATTCATGATCAAACCAGAACTCGTAATAATGGATTTAAGCTTGATAAATTTAGGTTCAGAAGGGAAATTGGTAAAAATTGGTTTGGTAATAGAGTAGCTGATGCATGGAACAAGCTTCCTAGTAGGATAGTAAATGCCAATACCTTAGACACCTTCAAATGTAGATTAGATAGACATATGACAGAGGTAGGGTGGGTATGAATAGGTTAGTGCTTATTAGAAAAATCATAAAAAGAAAAACAGAATAAATAAGTAGAGTAGAATAGAATAGGTTAGACATGCTGAAAATACAATTCAAAAATGGAGCTGCCTCGTGTGTGCCAGTAGGCATGTTGCAGTGTCCTCTATTCTTATGTTCTTATGTTCTTATGTTCTATTCATACCCACCCTACCTCTGTCATATGTCTATCTAATCTACATTTGAAGGTGTCTAAGGTATTGGCATTTACTATCATACTAGGAAGCTTGTTCCATGCATCAGCTACTCTATTACCAAACCAATTTTTACCAATTTCCCTTCTGAACCTAAATTTATCAAGCTTAAGCCCATTATTACGAGTTCTGGTTTGATCATGAATTTTTAAAACTTTTTTAATATCTCCCTTGTTAATCCCTTTAAACCATTTATACACTTCAATCATATCCCCCCTAACTCTTCGCCTCTCTAGAGAATGTAGATTAAGTTTTTTTAATCTGTCCTCATATGGTAGATTTCTGATATTGTGTATCATCTTGGTCATTCTTCGTTGCACTCTCTCCAAGGATTCAATTTCCATTCTATAATAGGGTGACCAGAATTGCACAGCATAATCTAAATGGGGCCTAACTAATGCAAGATAGAGCTGCAAAATAACTTTTTCCGTCCTATTGCTGATGCTTCTTGAGATAAATCCTAAAATTCTGTTTGCTTTATTTCTGACTGCTGTGCATTGCTCTCTTGGCTTAAGACTACTACTCACAAGAACTCCCAAATCCCTTTCACACTGAGAACTCATGATTTCATGGTTATTTAGCTTATAACTAGTATTGTCTTTTATAGTACCCATTTTAACTACTTTACATTTTTCAACATTAAATTCCATTTGCCATTTGTCCGACCATTCAGATAATCTATTTAGATCTTCCTGTAAAGCATGAATGTCTTCTTTTCCATTTATAGTTCTACCTATTTTAGTGTCGTCTGCGAATTTACTTAGGTTACTACTGATATCCGAATCCAGATCATTTAGATATACGATGAATAATAGAGGACCCAGTACCGAGCCTTGTGGTACCCCGCTTGTAACCGAGCCCCACTCTGATTTCTCTCCATTTATGCAAACCCTCTGTTTTCTGTCTTTTAACCATTGTTTGATCCATCTGAGCACAGCTCCTCCTATACCATGAGCTTCCAGCTTTTTAACTAATCTTTTGTGAGGAACTCTATCAAAAGCTTTGCTAAAATCTAGATATATTGTATCATATTCTTTGCCACAATCTACTGCCTCGTAAACTTCTGAATAAAAAGACAGTAAGTTTGTAAGGCACGAAAAACCCTTAAGAAACCCGTGTTGTGAAAGTTTTATCAGTCTGTGTAATTCTAGATGTGCCCTTATTTTATTTGCAATTATGGATTCTAGAATCTTACCCACTGTTGACGTTAATCTAACCGGCCTATAATTATTCTTTTTAACACGTTCTCCTTTTTTAAATATTGGTACCACATCTGCCAATTTCCACTCCATGGGTACCGATCCTAATTTTATTGAATTATTAAATAATGCAGTTAGAGGACAACTAAGCTCTTCCTTGCATTCCTTTAATATTCTAGCATATATTCCATCAGGTCCCGGAGATTTATGAGCCTTTAATTTATCTATTTCTTTTATTACCTCCTCTCTCGTAATATTTATTGAACTAAGTATATTATCGGGACTGTCTCTGTAAATGGATTCTACTTCCGGAATATTTTCCAAGTTTTCATTTGTAAATACAGATAAGAAATAATCATTTAAACATGTACACATCACTTTATCGTCATCTGTGATATGGCCATTGGCTACTTCAATTGGTCCGACTTTTTCCTTAAATTTTGTTTGATAATGTTGATAAAACCCTTTAGGATTTTCTTTAGCTTCTCCTGCTATTCGAACTTCGTATTTTCTTTTCGACTCTCTAACTATCTTTTTAACTTCCCTGTTTAACTGTATATATTGCTGCCTCACCTGCTCTTCACCTCTTTTTAGTTTCCTGTATATTCCTCTTTTAATACCTATAAGATTCTTTATTCTATTGTTCATCCATTTAGGGTCATTTTTTCTTGATCTGCAATGTTTCATGGGAATATAGTCTCTCTGACTATTCTTAAGAGTCATGACAAAATTGTTATATTCCTCATCCAAATTTATATTAACTGACGGGCTGCTGTTCTTTCCTGTGAGAGAATTTAATGTATTGATCTTATCTTGTGATAATCCTTGGCATGTGGTACCCAAATTTCGGGGTAATCCGCTACCTGCGACCTGACCTGCTGGATTAACTACCCACATCTGTACCCCAGAAATCCCTTCCCATACCTCATTAGATAATTTAGTTTTTAAGCCCTCAAAATCTCCTGCTCTAAAGTTTGGAACAATATTTTTATTTTCCTTTATAGTTTCCTTGAAAATTATGTTAAATCTAATGGAATCATGGTCACTGTTGCCCAATTTATCACCAACTTCTAAATTTGTAACCATATTCTCTCTATTACTAAGAACTAAATCTAGTGTATTCACCCCCCGTGTTGCTTCATGTACATGCTGAGAAAGAAAATTGTCTTCTACTACTTCCAAAAACTCCTTAGAGCTACTATCACCTGTTATGGTTTCCCAGTTAATATGTCTAAAATTAAAATCGCCTACAATGCAAACTCTATTTGACCTGCTCACTTTAGAAATTTCATCGTATATAACTTGCGACTCTATATTATCTAGATCAGGTGGTCTGTAGACTACTCCTACAACTAGACTTTCTATATTATTTTTAATTTCAACCCATAAGGTTTCTGAATTTAGATTTGTCTTAATTCCAGACTTAACGCAGCTTCTGAGGCTATCTTTAATATACATAATTACCCCTCCCCCTCTTTTATCTGCACTACGATCAGCATTATAAAGTTTATATCCTGTAATTATGTACTCAGCTTTAAGGTGTTTGCTTTCTAATTTAATCCAACTTTCACTAATGCATATTATATCCGGTCTCTCACTACATACTATGGCTCTCAGTTCTTCTATCTTGTTACCTAAACTACGGCTATTTGTATAATATACTTTTAAACTTTCTCTAGCTTCACCCTTCTTGTGGCTATTCTTTTTGTTAATATTTGTTCTATGTAACAAATGGTTCTTATCCTTAGACTCCCAGTTATTTGACCCACTATTTACTGAACCCTTACTGACTAATTTCTCTGCACAAGTATTAATCATTTCATTATTTGTGTCTAACAAAACCCCCCTACCTCTCTGTCTATCATACCAGCCAATACCGAGACACCTGAATTAGAAAGATGCACTCCATCCCTTGCATACATATGCTTACGACTAGTGAAGTGATCCCACCCGTCTATAAAACCTATATTATTCTCCCGACAGAAGACTTTCATCCTAGCATTTACTCCTATAGCTCGAGACCACCACTCTGAAGTTTGGCTAAGCCTAGGGAGAATACCACACATCACAGGAACTGCACCCCTTTTCCTAATCTTATCCAGGGCTTGTCTAAACAACCTAATCAGCTCTTCACTTCTACCATCCTGCACGTCATTTCCCCCAGCTATCAAACAAACAACATCTTTTTACTCAATCCAGCTATTTATTGACTCACCCACCTTCTTCATACCTGCTCCAGGGAAAAAATATTTCCTCTAACTCTATGCCCGAGTTTCCTGTCTACATATCTGCATAGTGAATCCCCTACAATTACCAAAGAACGAGACTTATCCGGAGGATGGGTTACTCCGACCTTGGGAGACTTACCTAGGCTCTTGACCTGAGAGCTTTTCCCACTTCCATTTTTACGATCGCTAGTACACCTATCTGACTCTATGGTTCCTGAAGAATTTCTGCCGCCACTGTCGCATTCATCTCTAAGTGACCTAAATGAATTAGCAACCTGTAGTCTAAAAGGATCATTTTTCTTAAGAACCATTTTCGTTGAACCCTTATTCACAACTTTCCAGTCGTCTTCATTATTCAATCGACCCTTCCTGGTTAACACCTCTACTTTACCTCTCAGATCCCTGTTCTCCTCAGCTAAGGATCTGACCTCCTGCCTGACTGCGGCCAACTCATTTCTTAAATTAAAAATGAGTTTGCTTGCGTCAGACGAAGACAAATCCCCAGCACAGCCACAAACAGCACCAACAACGACACCACCACCAACACCACTACCACTAACACCACCAGCACAAAGAACACCACCACTCTCCATTGTACTAAGTTTGGTCAAGATTAGAGCTACTGGAAGCACGTCCTCACTGGATGAACCCATATATATATATATATATATATATATATATATATATATATATATATATATATATATATATATATATATATATATATATATATATATATATATATATATATATATATATATATATATATATATATATATGCATATATATATATATATATATATATATATATATATATATATATATATATATATATATATATATATATATATATATATATATATATATATATATATATATATATATATATATATATATATATATATATATATATATATATATATATATATATATATATATATATATATATATATATATATGTGCATATATATATATATATATATATATATATATATATATATATATATATATATATATATATATATATATATATATATATATATATATATAGATATATATATATATATATATATATATATATATATATATATATATATATATATATATATATATATATATATATATATATACATATATATATATATATATATATATATATATATATATATATATATATATATATATATGTATGTATGTATGCATATATGTATGTATGTATGTATGTATGCATGCATGCATGCATGCATGTATGTATGTATGTATGTATGTATGTATGTATGTATGTATGTATGTATGTATGTATGTATGTATGTATGTATGTATGTATGTATGTATGTATGTATGTATGTATGTATGAATGTATGCATGTATGAATATATATATATATATATATATATATATATATATATATATATATATATATATATATATATATATATATATATATATATATATATATATATATATATATATATATATATATATATATATATATATATATATATATATATATATATATATATATATATATATATATATATATATATATATATATATATATATATATATATATATATATATATATATATATATATATATATATATATATATATATATATATATATATATATATATATATATGAATCATTTTTTGCCCCTACCGAGACTTGAACCTAGGACTTATAATTACTAAGTCAAGGCGCTACCAACTACACACCACAGAAGGTTAAAAGGAATCCAGCCTTATAGCTTTTAACCTTCTGTGGTGTGTAGTAGGTAGCGCCTTGACTTAGTAATTATAAGTCCTAGGTTCAAGTCCCGGTCTGGGCAAAAAAATAAGATTTATGTTTTCACATATGTACTATGCTTATTTGGTTATATATATATATATATATATATATATATATATATATATATATATATATATATATATATATATATATATATATATATATATATATATATATATATATATATATATATATATATATATATATATATATATATATATATATATATATATATATATATATATATATATATATATATATATATATATATATATATATATATATATATATATATATATATATATATATATATATATATATATATATATATATATATATATATATATATATATATATATATATATATATATATATATATATATATATATATATATATATATATATATATATATATATATATATATATATATATATATATATATATATTTAACAAAAATTCCTGTTTTTTGAATTGATTCCGTCAATCTCCTTATATTAGAAATGGCTAATATATATATATATATATATATATATATATATATATATATATATATATATATATATATATATATATATATATATATATATATATGAAGATTTTATATTTTTTATCCCGACAGGGACTTGAGCCTAGGACACATAATTACTGTGCCAAGGCGCTACCAACTACACCACAGAAGGCCTCAAAAGGGAAATGAACCTTACAACAATATCTGCTACACTACAAATGAAAGCATTCTATCTTAATGGCACTCTGTCCATATGACCTTTTCTCCCAATCTAACTTGTGATTTCGTTTTCGCATTTAATTCCAACTTGAATCTCATTTGGAACCAACAATAAGCAAATAAGCACATTACCATATGTGAAAACATGAATAATTATTACCCTGCCGGGACTTGAACATAGGACACATAGCTACAGTTCCAAGGCGCTACCAACTACACCATAGTAGGTCTTAAAAGGGAAACAAACCTTACAGCTATATCCGCTATACTAGGAATGAACGCATTCTATCTGAATGTCACTCTCTTCATATTAGTTTCCCCAAACCTCACTCATCAGAGCATCAATGGAAGTTTTCAAGATAGAAAAATTAAAGGAATGATACCTTACTGAGAAGGAAAAGAGAATAAAGATTAGAAGTAAGAGAAGGGTCATGAATGAGTCTGACTGCCTTAGATTCAACACTGTCAAGGAGATAAGTATATTAAGAAACACCCCAGATGTGCGAGCAGTATTTTAAGCAAGGACGGATTAGACTTTTGTAAATTGTGATTAGCTGAAAAGAGGAAAAGTAACGAAAAAGAAACAGTTCCCCCAATTTTTAAGATGCAGATTTAGAGAATTGGATTATGTGATTTCTTCAAAACAAGTTGCAGGCTATCTGGATTCCTTTTATGTTAACAAAATTAATAGGACAAATTTCGTTAGTTTCAAAGACAATGGGGCTATCCAGAGGAGAAAAAGATAAAGAGATAGCCAGAAACTGTGTCTTGGAGGCATGAAATTTAACTAAAATTTGGGTGCCCCACTGCATTTTGGAGTTGAAAGTAGAAAAAAGAGTGATGCAAAACTGATTACGAGTAGCAAATAAAGGCGTGAAGAAGAGAGGAGGATTGAGACTGAAGAAGATCAATGATGAAGAGCAGGAACAAAGAAGGTGAAAGAACAGAGCCCTGTGGAACACCACTTGTAACAGGGAATGGGCTATATTTTGCTCCGTCAACAACCACACACATAGAACGGTCAGAGAGAAAATTGTTATTCAGAAAACAGAGAGGAGGGGTAAAGCCAGACATGTCAAAAGCCTTAAAGATATCAAGGGCTACGAAAAGGATTCCTCATAGTTCCTCAGAGAAAATTACCATACATGAGCAAGATAGGATAGGAGGTCACCAGTAAATCTTGCCTTGTGGAAACCATACTGGTGATCGGAGATAAGCGAGTAAGATTCAAAATGTTTCAACAAGTGAGAATTGAGCAAAGTTCCGAAAATTTTAGTGATAGAAGATGTTAGAGCGATAGGTCGGTAGTTTGAAGCAATAGAGGGGTCACCTTCAAAGGAACAGGTTGCACTAGAGCATGCTTCCAAGATGAAGGATAGATACTGGTTGAGAAAATGAGGCGAACAAGCCAGCAAAGCACGTGAGCCAGTTCATCTGCAAATTCCTTTAGGAACCTTGAAGGGATACCATCGAGTCCAGATGCCTTGTTCGTCTCTAGTGAGCGAAAAACCTCATGAACTTTTCGTGACGAAAAGATATGGGAAGGCATAGGGTTAGAGAGGGGTAAAGAATGAGGGACAGGTGCGCTGGAATCGTTTTCGGAAGAGTTGGCAGAAGAATGAGAGCCAAAAAGAGTGGCTTTGTCAGTGGGAGAGAAAGCTTCTGAGCCATCTGAACGAATAAGAGGGACACTTGAGGACCAGAGACGTTTATCAGTGAGAGAGGAGTTCAGGTCATCAACTTTCCTTCTTATAAAGAAAACTTTAGACCTTCGAATCCGAGCAGTACAGCGATTCATGGCTGTAATAAAAGTAGAGCGACTTAAATCAGGAGAGGCTTGGTATGACCTAGGTATGGCTACCATATTAAAAAGAAAAATGAGAAATATAGCAACATCAAAAATAAAAAACTATTTACCCTAAAAATTTTAAATTAGAAAATTCAAGAAAAAAAAAACAATAATTCTGTGTATGACAAATATATATTTAGATTAGGTTAATGTTGTTTTATTATCATTGTTTCGTATATTTTTAATTCATATACTGATATACAATTGAGTACTCCAGCCTAGGAAGTAATTTATCTTTAGTTCAAAAAATGAGCCTATTCTTTTAGTTGGTCTAAGCAATATAATTACATCTAAATGCCAAAAAGTATGAGATAATAGTTTAATTACTTGTTTCTTTAAGAGAATGCATGAACTACCCAAATAATGAATGAATCGTGCAATAAATTATTTTCTTCTTTGGATAAAGCATTTTAAGATAATTTACAATACCAACTCAAAAATTAAAATCTTTGTAATGATGATCTAGACCAGAGGTGACCAAACAGTCGATCGCGGCCAATTGTTTTGTTCGAACGCCTTTCCTTCACAGTAGGTAGGGTAAGGTAATACATTTGGTAAAATTTAGTTTGAACTGATTTTTTTTCTTGATTTAGTTTGAACTGATTTTTTTTAATTTAGTTTGAACTGATTTGTTTTTCTTAATTTACTTTGAACACATTTTTTATCATAATTTAGTTTGAACTGATTTGTTTTTCTTGATTTAGTTTGAACTGATTTATTTTCTTAATTTAGTTTGAACAGTTTTTTCTTAATATAGTTTGAACTGAATTTTTTTCCTAACTTAGTTTGAACTGATTTGTTTTTCTTAATTTAGTTTTAACTGATTAATCATTTTTTTGTATATAAGTGAGACAAAATGCACTCATGTTTTACAGTACTATTCTATTTGAAATTTTTTCTCCATTTGATGAAATATTATGTGATTATGTAGTATGGTAGACTGTAAAAGAGTTTCAGTCTTTAGAGTAGATCTCGGAATCCAAAAGTCTGGCCACCACTGATGTAGACCAGTTAAAAATACAATGAGAAGTGAAATACATTCTACTTGGAATAACTCTCTTGCAAGGCCACCAAAACTAAACAACTACTGATGAGCTGAGAGCAAGAAGACCGTTGTCCAAAAAGGAAGATTATGTTATTATTAGGTTAGACAAAGGTTAAGGAGTGGTAATAATGAACAAATGTGAATATATAAGCAAGATGAATGACATTCTTACTGATGATTCAAACTGAGAAAATGAATGAGGATATTTTTTAACTTATATTCAAAGTTGAAGACAGAGTTAATCGCTAATTAATTCTTTCTGGGAGATAATTTGATAGTTAAGCAAAATGCTGCTTTCTTGAAGTTATCTGCTTCGACAGTTGGTCTATTCTATGGATTGCTAAAGGTACATAAAGAAGGAGTTCCACTAAGGCCCATTCTATCATCTATTTCTACACCATCATATAATGTGGCTAAATATTTTGTTTATTTTGCAACTTTACTACCAAAACGATTTTGATCTGAATGATTTTTTTACATTTGTTGAAATGCTTAATAATTCATATCTCTAGATTTTACAGTTAGTTTTGATGTAGATAAGCTTTTCACACTTATATCTGTAATTGTGTGGGTGTGGTTACTTGTGTGTGTGTGTGCATATGTGTGTGAAAATAATCTTACTCAAAAGTGAAACAGGCAAAGGAAATCTCGATATAACAACATTCTAAGATGTCAAATAAAGCTAGAACTCCACTATTCGATAGTAAAGTTGTACTTACAGAGGAATACAACAACAACAACAACAACAACAATAATAACAACGTCATCAACAGCAACATCGTTATCAACATCAACATCGTCATCAACATCAACATTATCATCGTCATCGTCATCATCAACATCATCATCATCATCACCATCATCATCAACAATATCAATATCATCATCGTCATCGTCATCATCATCATCAACATCATTATCATCAGCAGCAGCAGCATCATCATCGTTATCCACATTATCATCGTCACCGTCATCATCATCATCATTATTATCATCATCATCAGCAACAACAACAACCAATAATAATAATAATAATAATAATAATAATAATAATAATAATAATAATAATAATAATAATAATAATAATAATAATAATAATAATAATAATAATAATAGTAATAATAATAGTAATAATAATAATAATAATAATAATAATAATAATAATAATAATAATAATAATAATAATAATAATAATAATAATAATAATAATAATAATATTAATAATAATAATAATAATAATAATAATAAAAATAATAATTCTTAGAGGGTGGTCCTTTCACGAAATGCCAAGCTGATATATCACAATCTGTTCAGGAACCTAAATCTGCATATGACAGACGAGGTAATGTAACATTCAAGATGAAAGCCATAGGGAATGGAGTGTGCAGTATGAAGATGTAGTCATTCTCAGAGTTGTGCAGTAAAAGTGATAGAAGTAAATATTATAAAGAGAGAAAAGTAGAAAAAAATGGTTAAAAAAAAAGAGAGTGAGAAGGTATTCATAGTGAAATCTCATTTGATATAGACGAAACCTTTGACTTATTCCTCAGTAAAGTCATTGTTTAGGGTTCTTCGTGATCTTGCCTTCATTGTTGATACCAATAACTCTAAAGCTTTATCTCTTCTTCTTTTTTTTTTAAGAGAGTGACACCGGGACAGGTAGAAACTGCCCTCATCAATATAGGCCCGGCCACGAGAAAATACCAAGACGAAGGAAAAGAAAAAGGTTAAGGGCAAGGCAGAGATGAGGTAATGTTGCACAAAGGAAAACGACAGACAGAAAAAAACAGTCAAAGTACAGAGGATCCAGAGATATGGAGGACTAGGCTCTAAGATGACGATAGATCTGCATTTTGAAGGATGAAAGGTCATAAGAATTAGGAAAGACAGAAGGAGGAAGAGAGTTCCAGAGTCTGGAGGTAGATGGGAAGAAGCAGTCGCTGCACCGGCCAATCCGCGAGCTATAAATCTCCACACAGTACCTGTGAGATGAGGCCGCATGGCGAAAACTGACATTTAAAATGAGAAAGATTTATAAGGATTTTTTTTTTATGAATTCGAGTAATAGAATATTTGTAGTCCTGTCTCTTTCGAAAAAATAGTATCACTCCAGAAGAGTCCTGGTGCAGATTCAGAATTACTAATTCAAAAAAGGAAATATGCAAAATTGCCTTTATATGAATGGATATAAAAGAGAGAGGGATGGGCATTTTTCATAAAGACTAACATGATTCAGTTGTGTGAAAGTTTTTCGTGGTCAGCTCTGAATGTCACAAAATTTTGCTCGACTTTTTTTACCTATGTGTTCAAAGCTGGTATTGTGAATTTTAGGCCGCTTTCACACCAAGTCGCACGTGGCACCTGGGGTGTGTCACGCCACTTGTGTGTGAAAGGATGTTCGTTTTCAACCGGCGTGCCACGTGGTATCCCACGTGCGACGGGCCACTATGGTGTGAAAGCGGCCTTTCAGGCATTGATAAGAATACGATGAAATCAGGCTGCATGATGGACTTTCTCAATCGTTTCTCTGGATCAGTGCTATATTTCTATTAATTCCAAATCATTTTTGGCATTTTTTCCTCTGAATACAGGCTGGTATTCTAAATTTATTAATGATTTTTTGAAAAGAATATGCTGCTTTATTCAGCCATACAACTTTGTCTCCTAATATATACTATATTTATCCTATATTCAACTCGTCTACTACCTCGAAATACTGAATAGAATTGTAAATTTTACTGACATTGTTTGAAAAAAAATTCACTCTATAATTCAGCAGTTTTACTTTAATTTTTGGTGTCTGACCATTTTTGCCATATTGGAAAGAATATATCTATTTCTTGCAAATTACAGCTAATGTTCTGGATCTTGTAAAAAAATAAATAAATAAAAACGGTTACTTTGCAGAATTCAACAAAAAGGCAATCTAAAAAACTTAAACTAACTCAAAGGAATTTGATAATTCACAAAGCTGTGTTTTTAGGGGTCGTTTGAATCACCTACTGCCAATATATTTATTTACAGACTTCGTCTTTTTGCATTAATTTCAAGTTGTAATGAAATTAAACTTTCATTTATATATTTCCAAAAACATTACTAAGGAACACTTAATAATTAACATTACATTAAAAGTATATATAAAAACACGCCATTCAGCTGTTTAACTTTTTTTCTCTTTTTTTGGACTATGCTTTTTTTCCCAAATTTTAAAGAAGATATTTTTTTTCTAATCAAGCAATTTGATAATTAAGAATTCTTGGCAATAATGCTACATGTTAATGTGTACTTTTACTCACCCATTCTGGCAAAAATCTTATGATATTCATATTAAAATTAGGTTGAGCTTGGTTTGCTTAGGCTAGCTAGATTAACTCGCCTATAGTAAGACATCAGTTGATTATTGAAGCTATTATCTTTGTTTCAAGATACTTTTAGCATAGTTCTTTTTTTTTTTGAAGTGTTAATGAAACACTTGCAATCTTGTTTATAAAATGGGTATTGATATATTTTTATCATCTATTTTTCAGATATAATTGACCTTGGAAGATATTCAAGGTGAAGGGACGGGATCGTAGCCATACACAGAGCCGCGTCAGATGCGTTTATGAAATCCATTTGTGTGTGTCTAGCTAACTAAAAATATGGTATCCTAAGTTTACGCTACTTAAGAAATCGGACCTTAGTTAAAGAGTTATTTCCTTAGAGTTCGCAATACTGTTATTTTTGGTTGCTTTCATTTTTGAGTTATAGATTCACGAAGAGTATTTCTGGGGTTATATAACAAATATAGGGCGTTTTATAATGGTTTCATATATTTACATGGCGTACCTGGCCATTTTTTATGCCTCTGTTTTTGAATGGATATATTGTTAGGTTGACGATCCTTACATTGGATCTTGTCAATTAATCAGTTTAATAGAAGGAACAAATTTATTCAGTTTGTTTCCTATATCAAATTCATATTAGAAAAAGAATAGCTTACAAATTCTTAAACATTTTGTTACATAGACTACCTTTGAATTTTAGTGAGCTCACGAATAATCTATCTTACGAGCATTATTATTCTGGTCATGATCATAAAATGAAGAAATCTATCTTTTCTTCAATATTTCTCCGGGCTTTCTGTATTGCATTACGTATTGTAAATTCGGAATTTCTTGATACCAAGATTGATAATATCATTGTTATCGGAAAAAGTCTTTGTAATCCCAATGGGTTCTTAAGTAACTGTTTTAGAGCTGCAAAACTCATATTTCATAGACCATCCCACCCCGACACAAATGTTGTTTCGAATATTAATAACAAACCAGCTCTTTCAAACTTCCAGGGATGCCAAAGCGTAGGCAAGATTTTGAGAACATTAAATGTCCGTTTAGTTTTCAAATATGTAAATTCATTTTACAATATGTAGATTAAAAATAGTCCCGTTTCTACTACAAATATTATATATAAGATTCCATGTGAAGATTGTGATAGGTGTTATGTTGGCCAGACTAACAAATCATTAGATTTTCTTGTTAATCAATACAAATATAATGTTCGAAATTGTCATTCTTATAGTGCTTTGTTCAAGCATTATGCTGATTGCAATCACCATATTGACTGGGAAAACTCCTCCATCTTGGTAAGACTTAATAATATTATTACTAAAAACATCTTGGATGTTTATTACTATTATTATTATTATTATTATTATTATTATTATTATTATTATTATTATTATTATTATTATTATTATTATTATTATTATTATTATTATTATTATTATTATTATTATTATTATTATTATTATTATTATTATTATTATTATTATTATAGTTATTATTATTATTATTATTAATATTATTATTATTATTATTATTATTACAATTATTATTATTATTATTATTATTATTATTATTATTATTATTATTATTATTATTATTATTATTATTATTATTATTATTATTATTATTATTATTATTATCATTATCATTATTTTCATTATTATTATTATTATTATTATTATTATTATTATTATTATTATTATTATTATTATTATTATTATTATTATTATTAATATTATTATTATTATTATTATTATTATTATTATTATTATTATTATTAATATTACTATTATTATTATTATTATTATTATTATTATTATTATTATTATTATTATTATTATTATTATTATTATTATTATTATTATTATTATAGAAACCAAGCGGAAGGTAGAGGAAGAGAAGAGGTCGGCAAATGTTAGGTGGGGACAGGATTTTAGTAGGCCATATGAGGAGAAAAAAAAAATTTTTGGAGAGAAGTGAAGAGAGTAAGGAAGGGTGGATCGAGGATGGAAGAGACAGTGAAAGATGTGAATGGACAGATGTTAAGAGGGAACGATGCAAGGAAAGGATGGGCAGAATATTTTGAGTGCTTGCTGAATGTTGAGGAAGATAGAGAGACAGCTTTAGTGGCAGTGGGATGGGTTCAAGGGCCAGTAATGGGAGATGAAAATGAAAGAGAGATTACAAGAGAGGAGGTGAAAAGGGCATTGTATGAAGCCAAAGCAGGTAAGGCACCTGGAATGGATGGTGTGAGAGCGGAGATGTTGAAAGAAGGGGGTGTGACTGCATTGGAATGGTTAGTGAGAGTGTTTAATATATGCTTTATGTTGTCATTGGCGCCTGTGGACTGGGTGATTGCCTGTATAGTGCCCCTATACAAAGGTAAGGGAGATATGTATGAATGCAGTAATTTTAGCGGTATAAGTTTGTTGAGTGTGGTAGGAAAAGTGTATGGTAGGATACTGGTTAATAGAATTAGGGATAAGACAGAATATGTGATCGTGGAAGTGCAGAGTGGTTTTAGGAGAGGTAGAGGTTGTATAGATCAGATTTTTATAGTTAGGCAGTTATGTGAGAAATATTTAGCAAAGGGTAAGGATGTGTATTTTGCATTTTTGGATCTGGAGAAAGCATATGATAGAGTTGATAGAGAGGCTATGTGGAATGTTTTGAGATTATATGGAATTAATGGTAAATTTTTGCATGCAGTGAAAAGTTTGTATGAGGGCAGTAGAGCTTGTGTTAGGGTAGGGAATGAAGTGAGTGAGTGGTTTCCAGTGAGTGTGGGACTGAGACAGGGATGTATGATGTCACCATTGCAGTTCAATTTGTATACTGATGGAGTTGTAAGAGAGGTGAATGAGCGAGTGCGTGGTCGAGGTTTTAGAATGGTAGATGGGGATGATAACGAGTGGGAGCTGAATCAGTTGCTGTTTGCAGATGATACTGTGGTAGTGGCAGATTCAAAGGAAAAGCTGTGTCAGTTAGTGTCAGAATTTGGAATGGTGTGTGAGAGAAGGAAGTTGCGAGTGAATGTGGGAAAGAGTAAGGTTATGAGGTGTACAAGAAATTAGGATATCGCTGGATTGCATGTTATGTTGAATGGAGAGACACTCGAGGAAGTTAATCAGTTTAAGTATTTAGGCTCGGTTATAGCTGCAAATGGTGGAGTGGAAGCAGATTTGTGTCACAGAGTGAATGAAGGATGTAAAGTGTTGGGTGCATTGAAAGGAGTGATGAAGAATAGAGGGATGAAAATGAATGTTAAGAAAGCTTTGTATGAGAAAGTGGTTGTGCCAACTGTGATGTATGGATCAGAGTTATGGGGTATGAAAGTAAGTGAGAGACGGAAACTAAATGTGCTTGAGATGAAATGCCTGAGGAGTATGGTTGGTGTATCTCGATTGGATAGGGCTAGGAATGAAGTGGTGAGAGCAAGAACGGGTGTGAGGAGAGAAATTGGAGCCAGGGTAGATATGAATGTTCTGAAATGGTTTGGCCATGTGGAAAGGATGGATGATAAAAGGCTGCTGAAAAAGGTAATGAATGCCAGAGTTGATGGGAGAAATACTAGAGGGAGGCATAGGTTTGGATGGATGGATGGAGCAAGGAGAGC
>JAXCGZ010015286.1:57500-70000 GCA_037179515.1 Halocaridina rubra | reverse complement strand
TATATATATATATATATATATATATATATATATATATATATATATATATATATATATATATATATATATATATATATATATATATATATATATATATATATATATATATATATATATATATATGAGATTGCCGAAATGAGCAAAGATTGTCGAACTTTTTATATAACTTTATTATATTAGCAGAGTCTCTGGGTATTAATTGATTCCATGTAGAAAAAATAAAGTAAATTATATATTTTTTTTTATTGTGACACCAGGACGGGCCAAAAATAACCTGGGCATAAAGTAAACATAGAGAGAAACAGAGACGGGAGTATTTTGACTTATCTGATGTGAAGGGATAATAAGACATGTATAACGAATATCCGAGTATATTCGGTGTTGATGTAGGCATAGAAAGAGAACCGTAACTGAAGGAAGACTTAACATCAAACAGTCCTGGACAGTGTTATTTAAGTCCACAAGACCCTTCAACTGTAGTATCGCAACGGGCGTTATCTAGATGAGTTAGAAAATGCTTTAAATAAGCAGCAATTCCGCTCTGAAAAAAAAAGTCGGCTAAAAACAAATCATGTATACGCCAGCTAGAACTCAAAAGCGGATTATAGTGAGTGTAAACGCTTTTGGTATGTCTGTTTAATAGAGAAGTTAACAAATTGTTTTATACAGTAATCAGAACTAGTAAGTCTCTTTGCAATCCTATTCAAAGAGAACTCTATTTAGAGCGAATTATATTAATAATGTACTTTCAAATAAGCACCGTACATGTCACAAACATAATTCTAATGACAAATAAAGTATGGCAATACGCATATGAGAGTTCTATTCATAGCAGCATAAATACTAATAACAAGAGGGGAAAAAACTCTCTATTTTTACGCATACAATTGTACCTCTATTATGATATAAAATGACAATTATTATGTATAAATAACAACAGCAGGTCTATTGAGTACATGCTATAAATAAAATATATGACTACATCAAAAGACATATGTACTTGGCTTCATCATAAAAACCAACGGAGATTAATCTCTATATTTGAATTACAAACAAACATGGGCTATTCTGGTTTTGGGGGCTATTACATCATACGCAGTAATTAAAATTGAAATATGAATTTCATTTCGGGAGAGGAAAACAAAATTAATAGGCTGTGTCCGTTATTAGAATCACAGAGATTACAATTCGGGGGTTTTATTTCTATTAACAATGATTATTAGTCCGAAATATTTCAGTATCTGTTGATGATTACAAGGTCAAGTGCAGTTCCATGGATTGATTGGTAAGTATTACTGTATTAAGTGAGATGAGAAAATGTTTTTTTTTTTCCAAATATTTCGTGATTCACTTGCAAGATAGTTAACACCGAATATAAAAAGAAATTATGTCACAAATAAATAATGTCAATTTTCGGGTTATATGAACTTTTATCCAGTCTTGTTTTATATCCTATCAGCATTGTCAGTTCTTCATCTCCACTAAAGAGCTTTATATTCATAAATTCATAAGTCTGAATCATCATAAAGGATATGGTACCTTTAATAAGTATTTCGTTTTATTCGTGAATGGCCATTGTGACCTCATGCTACCTATAATATATTAAACTATCATTCCATATCTTGGATATTATCCATATTAAAGGGACTTAACAAAGAAGTTTAGGTAACTAGTTATTTGTCATGACACACACATGAATCTTAAGTGTAACAACATACTTATATAATTGAAATTCATATTCCTAAACGTTGTTACATTCTTTACTGTCATAATACATAATGACTTGAATATTTTTTTGTTTGGAACAGAGTTCAAAAATTCCCAATAAAATTTATTGTCAATTGAAATAAAAGTGAATATAACAAGGATTTATTCACGGCCAAATCATGTCATACCCAAGTCAACAATGCATGAATCAAGCTGAAAGTCTATGAAAATCATTTGGAAAAATGAAAACCCGTGTCATATATCTGTTCATGAAATAATTAATAGCAGTTTTTATTTTATATATTCATCATCTATCACTCAAAGGAGAGAGTGGCAAAGTGCCTCAACAGACAATACACCAAGGCTAATGAAGTATTTACGAAAATTTTAGAATTTCTGTCTCCGCGTTCTCTACTGAAATCATGGAAATATTTCACTTAGCAGTAATTTCCTGACAGCAATATATCATAATTACCACTTTTCAAGATCCAACAAGAACTGACCAATGGCATAATACCAACATATACAAACACAAAAATTAGTCTTTATCCACCTTTTAAGAAGTAAACCCGAATCAAATAATGGTTAGTAGATTGGCCATGGCAGCAGTCGCCCTTTGAACTACTACAGCTGAAGATTTTCGGACTTAACTACGACTGGCCAAGACAGCTGTAGGTTAAGTCTTATTTCTGGCATGGTTCTTTTTCCTATGCCTACATCTACACTGAACATTCTAGCGTATTCGTTACACATCTCTTGATATCTCACTACATATGACAAGTCACAAAACTACACATCTCTGTTTCTTTTAGTTCTCTTTTTTCTCATGGCAGGTTCACAGCTTATGGCTCCCAGTACCCATCATAGAGGAGGTGTTAAGAATCTACGGGGATCTTGTTGACTCCACTATTGGTGTGAGGGTAGACATGCTTGGTGGTAGGAATGGTTCTGCCCGTAACCTTGCACCTCTTGATAGATCTGCTTCTTTCATTCTTCACTTTTCTTGCATCGGTGGTCTGAACTTTAATCTTTCGTCTGTGGAACAGCACTTGGGTACATCCCTACTTAACCTCCTCCCTCTCTCTGAAACCCAGCTGTCTAGCTGAGCATCCCCTGAACCATTCCAAATCTCTCAATATAACTCGCATTCTCGTTTCCATGCCAAAGGTGGGGTCTGTGCCTATTGTAACATTGACACTCCTATTACAAGGCTCAAGGACCTTGAATCTCCTGACTTTGATGTTCTCTGGCTGAAGATTTATCTCTCCAATAATCACTACATTTCTTTGCTTCTGTTACCGCTCTACGAACTCCACTGACTGTATCATTCTTTGAATATCTGTCTCTCTTGTCATAAGTTCTTGCTATCTTCTCACCTACATGCTGAAGTTCTGTATATTGGAGAGTTCAACATACACCACAGTGAGTGGCTTAATTCTTTGCACATTGATGTGGGAGGAAGTGAAACCCTTGCTCTCTCTATTGCTCACGATCTGGAGCATACTGTCAAACATCCTACTCGTGTTCCTGCTTACCACGACCATGCAGCTAACACTCTAAACCAATTTTTTACCTCCAATCATTCAAACTATTCATATTCTGTACTTACCCCTCTTGGTAAATCTGACCACGCCTTGATCTCAGTCTCTTACATTTTCGTTCCCCTTTCATCAATTCCTCCTACTCAGTGCCGCTTTTGGCACTTTGAGCGTACCCAACACGACTTTTTAAGTAACTTACTTTTTGAATTCCCATGAGATGACTACTGCTTTTGGACCCGCATACCTGATATGGTAGCCCTGAAAGTTGCTGAGATCATAATCTCGGGAATGGAGGCATTCATACCCACGTCTATGAAAAATTTTTCTTCCCCTAATCCTTGGTTTAACCTTGCCTTCTCCATGGTTATTCAGGCCAGGGATTGGGCATACCAGTCGCACCAATCCTCTCCTTCGGATTTCAATTACTCTACTTTTATTACAGTTAGAAATTAATGCACTGCACAGATTCGAAGGCCTAAAGTTTTCTTCTTAAGAAGGAAGAAAGTTGATAACCTTATATCCTCTCCCACTGATAAATATATCTGGTCCTTAGCTAAAAACCTTTCTAAAACCTGTAACTCAAGCTTTCTCCCTCTCATGCTTCCCGATGGTTTCATAACTTGCTCTCCCACTGACAAAGCCACTCTCTTTGGCTCTTATTTTTCTTTCAAATCTTCGATAAGCAACTCCGGAGAACGTGTCCCCTATACTTTACCCCTCTCTACCCTATGCCCTCTCCTATTCTTTCTTTATGCAAAGTTCATAACGTTCTTCGCTCTCTAAAGACGAACAAAGTATCCGAACCCGATGGTATTCCTGCAAGGATCCTCAAGGAGCTTGTAGATAAAGTGGCTCCTGTGCATTACCGTCTTTTGTGCCTTATTCTCTCATTCAGTATCCATCCATCATCTTGGAAGCACATTCTAGTTCAGCCTATCCCAAAGAAGGGTAACAAATCCCTCCCTTCTAACTACAGACCTATTACTATAAACTCTGCTACTGCTAATGTAGCAAAAATTTGCTCAATTCTCACTTCTTGAAATATCTTGAATCTAACTTGCTTATTTCTGATCACTAGTATGGCTTATGCAAAGCAAGATCTACTTGGGACTCCTGTCCTATCTTTCTTATGTATAGTCATTTTCTCCGAGGAACTATAGGGTATACTTTGTCCTTGCCTTTGATATTTGTAAGACTTTTGAGAGAGTCTGTTACAAGCCTCTGTTGGCTAAACTTCCTGCTCATGGCTTTACCCCCTTCTCTCTATTTTCTGATTTTTAGTTTTTTTTTATGTCCATTTTATATCAGCGGTTATTGACGGCGCAAAATGTAGCTCATTCCCAGTTACCAGTGGTGTTCCATAGAGCTCTGTTCTTTCACCTACCCTGTTCCTTCTCTTCATCAACGTTCTTCTCCAGACCCCACCTTCCTCTCTTCTCCACGTCATTGCCGACGATGCTACTCTTTACTTTTCCTCTGCTTCTCTTCACGACTTTCATCTGCTACTCGTAATCAGTCTTATATCACTCTTTTTCAACTCTCAACTCTGATATACAGAGTATCTGAGCGGGGAACCCAAAATTTACATAGATCTTTTTCTTCTCCTCCTGATAGTCCTAATGTCTTCAAAGATAACTAAGTTTACCCTCTTAATTCTATTAACATATTAGGAATCCAGATAACCTACAACTTTTCTTGGAGGAGTTACATAATCCAAAATTCTAAATCCGCACATAAATAAATTGGAGGCTTCGTTTCGTCTTTGTCACTACTTTTTCTCTTTATAGTTATATAAAATTTATAAAGGTCTTATCCATCCCTGCTTATAATACTGCTCGAACATCTTGGGTGCTTCTCCTTATACGTATCTCCTTAATAGGGTTGAATCAAATGCAATCAGACTCATTAATGACTTTTGTCTTACCACTAATCTGGATTTTCTTTCTCTTCGCCGTAAGGCTTTATCCCTTTCTCTTTTCTGTAGTTTTACTTCCATCTCTCAAAGGTACTTTGTGGAGATTTTTAGCTCGAGGATTGGTCGGTGCAGTGACTGTTTCTTCCCATCTACCTCCAGACTGTGGAACACTCTTCCTCCTTCTGTCTCTCCTAAGTCTTATAACCTATCTTCCTTCAACATGTGGATTTATCGTCAAATCAAAGTCTAATCCGGGCATATTTCTAGGTCCTCACTACTTCGACTATCTTTTCAGCTTGTTCTTTTCCTATTTTGTATCATTCCCTTATTTCTGCCTTGTCCTTAAACTTGTATTTTTTCTTCGTGAAGGGCAGTTTATTGCCTGTTCCGGTGTCACACAAAAACTACTCTTTCATTAAAAGCCAATTTACTCCATCTCATCCATCTTGTCTCTTTGGCGATAAAGTCTCCACAGTTCCCATATACCACCCTGCTTTCGATAATCCACAGGGAAAGTGGACAAATATCCTTTTACCATGGGGCCCGATCGCCGTAGCTAGTTTGCCTCCAACTTGAGAAAACTGACTCGTTCACAAATTCTCTTCCAAGATTTATAGGGAAGGACCATTATTCACTAATATTCTCTCCTTACACTGGTCTTGACAAGCTAGTCAGTATTCAACCCTTTTATATTACTCATGTTCTGTGTAGAAATTTTTCCAGTACTCTGTCACAATCAGCAATTCTCAGTACCTTATTTACTCGTATTTTACCTACCGCCTAATTCATTTCGCCATCATAGAACATTTATTCATATGCATTAATCTCTCTCTACTCAGAATGTACAGTTTGTTTTACGCTTTCATAGTTCTGAAATAAAGCAGTGCTTGTGTAAACACTATTATCATAACAGAAAACCAGAGAATGTGTGTTCTAAAGCACTTTCATGCACAGGACGCATCATGAGAGCCCAGAGTTTAAAGAGGGAAGAGGTTATGTTTAACTTGCAGTTTATTATGGATAATGTTTAGTTTAGTGTAGCTTAGCACCATTTTGAGTCACAATTAGTTCTCATTTGCTTTGGGGTGGACTCAGACATTTTGAAGCTTTGGGATTAAGGGTGGATACCCTTCCTAACCCATTTCAGGGGGCTTGAACTAGTGTTACTCCCTTCCCAGCTCGCACGCTCTACTACTGACTCAAGAGTTAACGTAATTACAGAAAAAAGAAAGGATTTATTAACATTATAACCTCAAAAAGATAAATTTTACTGCAATATGTCTAATCATAAGAGGTTTCTTGCGCATGGCATGTGCTGTAATTATTTGCAATACTTTTCTTGAGTATGTATGTATGTATGTATGTATGTATGTATGTATGTATGTATGTATGTATGTATGTATGTATGTATGTATGTATGTATGTATGTATGTATGTATGTATGTATGTATGTATGTATGTATGTATGTATGTATGTATGTATGTAGGTATATATGTATGTATGTATGTATGTATGTATGTATGTATGTATGTCTGTATGTATGTATGTATGTATGTATGTATGTATGTATGTCTGTCTGTATGTATGTATGTATGTATGTATGTATGTATGTATGTATGTATGTATGTATGTATGTATGTAATTACCTAATTGTGCTTACCTAATTGTGCTTACGGGAATGAGCCCCAAGCTCGTAACTTTCCGTGTCCTGGTCGGTTCCAATTTTGTAATTAGTGATTCTCATCATACTAGTCCTTAAAACTCTGGATTGAGTTAGCATTAAGTACCTCCTCGCTTAGCGAATTCCAGTTATCAACAATTCTTACAATAAAAAAGTACCTCTAGTTCTAGTGCCAGCCATATAAAAATATCGATCCCTATCCACTCTGTCATAACCATGAAGAAATTTAAAAACCTTCACTATATCAACCCTAACTCTTCTAGCTTCGAATGATGACAAGTCTAATTCCCTCAACCCCTCATCATAACTGAGATTGCGTTTTTCTGGTACCAGTTTCGTGGTACGTCTTTGGACTTTTCCAGCTTAACAACGTGCTTTTTCAAGTGTGGATTTTAAAAAGGGGCTGCATATTCAAGCTTTCTGAACATATTTTTCCATGTGCCTGAGGGTTACCCTTTCATTTGCTAAGAAAGCATTTGCGCCCTTTCTATGCCATTTATATGCATTTTTGGAGACAAATATGCCAGTATGTTTACTCGTAGATCTCTCTCATTCTCTCTCTTGAAGTTCTGCTCCTGCCATTGAGTAGTCAAATTTGGGCCTTCTTGCACTTGTGCCAATTTTCATTACCTTACATTTTGGAGTATTGTATTTCATTGGCCACTTTTCTGACCACTCATGCAGACTATTTAGGTCTTCCTGAATTTTTCTACCATTGTTCTCGTTTCTTACTTTTTTCATAAAATTTGCATCATCTGCAAACATATTCATGAATGAATTTACAGACTCTGGTTGATCATTTACATATACAAGGAACAAAGTGGCTCTAAAACTGAACCCTCTGGAACTCCACTACTATAGCTTCTCCATTCAGACACCGAGTTTCTTACTCTAACCTTCTGTTCCCTTCCTTCTAAGGAAGTTTTTATCCATTCCAAGACATTTCTACCTATTCAAGCCATTGCTTGCAGCTTCTTGGTAAGTCTCCCGTGTGGGGCAGTGTCAAATGCTTTCTGGAATTCTAGGAATCTGCAATCTGCCCAGCCCTCTCTTTCCTGTAAGATTCGGCTTACCTCATCATAAAATTCTAATAAGTTTGATACTGTTGATCTACCTTCTCAGAAGCCATGTTGTCTCACTGAAAAAAAGCTGAAGGATTCCAAGTGAAAAGAGATATGTTTCCTTGGTAGTTTCTCCATATATGGATGTGTGGATGTATTTATGCATGTATGTATTACAAACACCTCTTAGATAAAAAAAAAACCCTTTGGATAAAAGTTTTTGGGTTAACAGTAGCAGTATTTTACTAAGAAATTTTAATTACAAGATATTAGACTTATACATAGAAAAAAATATGTTTGTCCACACATTATCCAAAAATTAATACGGTTTAAATAAAAGAAATGTACACAATATTCAAGAAGCATAAGTCACAGTCAAATAGGCATTAATAATAATGATAATAATAATAATAATAATAATAATAATAATAATAATAATAATAATAATAATAATAATAATAATAATAATAATAATAATAATAATAATAATAATAATAACAATAATAATAATAATGATAATAACAATAATAATAATAATAATAATAATAATAATAATAATAATAATAATAATAATAATAATAATAATAACAATAACGATACTACTACTACTACTACTACTACTACTACTACTACTACTACTACTACTACTTCTACTACTACTACTACTACTACTACTACTTCTACTACTACTACTACTAATAATAATAATAATAATAATAATGATAATGACGATGATGATGATGATGATGATGATGATAATAATAATAGTAATAATAATAATAATAATAATAATAATAAAAAATAATAATAATAATAATAAAAATAATAATAATAACAATAATAATAATAAAGATAATGATAATCATAACAACAAAAATAATAATAACCAATGACGCCCCTTCCACTATTTAATATTTTTCATTTCCAAATTCTTGCATATATTTCAAATGTAAGAATATTTAGTTTTCCAGCATAAATTTAGTGATAAAATTAAATAGAATAAAAGAAAAGAAAAGCAAAGAAACTAAACGAAAAATATAATAATAAAGATGTGCATCATCTTTCTATATACTGCCTCTCCCCCCCCAAATAAAAAGGACGGAAAAGGGAGCTTTTGTTTGTTTTCTTTAAATAAAGTGCCAACTCTGTTGTCCAAATACACCAAAATATTTGACGGAGCTACAGTACATTACAAGTTAAAAAAAAAGTAATGGAGGTAGCAAGTAATATAGCATAAAGTTTAAAAAGTGAGGTAATGATTTTGCACAGATTTTTGCATTGTTCCATAGGCATCTAAGATGCCAAATAGACACATTATATGTGATAACACGTAACAAATATTCGCTTCCAGCCGGAATTACATTCAAGGTCTCATATATATATATATATATATATATATATATATATATATATATATATATATATATATATATATATATATATATATACATATACATATATATATATATATATATATATATATATATATATATATATATATATATATACATATATATATATATATATATATATATATATATATATATATATATATATATATATATATATATATATATATATATATATATATATATATATATATATATATATATATATATATATATATATATATATATATATATGAAACCTTGTTTTCACATATGTTAATGTGCTTCTTTGAATATATATATATATATATATATATATATATATATATATATATATATATATATATATATATATATATATATATATATATATATATATATATATATATATATATATATACATATATATATATATATATATATATATATATATATATATATATATATATATATATATATACATATATATATATATATATATACATATATATATGCATATATAAATATATATATATATATATATATATATATATATATATATATATATATATATATATATATATATATATATATATATATATATATATATATATAAATATATATATATATATATATATATATATATATATATATATATATATATATATATATATATATATATATATATATATATATATATATATATATATATATATATATATATATATATATATATATATATATATATATATATATATATATATATATATATATATATATATATATATATATATATATATATGAAGGCAACCGTCCTAGCCCTTAGTAGAAAAGAGAGTTCGTGGCGTAAAACCGAATCCATCTCTAAAGGAATGATAGAATTTTTGGGATATCCATCTAAATATTGTCATTTCTTATCCCCGCCCTGAACTGTAGATGGAAACTCTCATGTTACCTAAATAGAATTTAAGACAAATACAGCCATTTCCTCATACAACCATATTTTGCTAAAAAGATACTAAACCTAATTGGTGCTGCATTATAGCTCGCGGTAGCGCAGTGCTAAGGACACTCGACTTGGGAGATAACAGCGACGCGGATCCACAGAGGGGCGTTAGGATGGGCAATCAACCTCAATTCCCCAGATTTAGTCTGTCCGTGCTCACTTCCATAATGGGGACTCAAAGTGACACTTTAACAGCATTATATATAACAAATCATCGGATAATATCCATGAAGTCTATAAAATGGTTGGCTAATGGTGAGTTGTCAGGCAAGCATTTTGCATCCTGATGGAAACATTTGCCACAGATTGCCTCGATTTCAATCGAATGAGGGCAGATATTACCTACTGAATGGCAGTCGTTATAAGTTTACTGAGCATTTTACGAGATGAATTGACGTTTCGATTGTGAGTTCAGTAAAATAATGTTTTTCAATGGTGTATCATTTCATTTGTTATTAAAAGTACCAGGGAAAAAATTCCATTTAGTGAAGCAAAGCTATATGTATGGCTAATGCGGGTTCGATTACACCTCGGAAAGTTAGGAAGAGCATGCAGTTTTAACCCCTAGCTTCAACCTGCCTGTGTTCATCGCCATTCGAATGAGGATTACCAGTAACACATTAACCATGCAGCGTTTTATATATATATATATATATATATATATATATATATATATATATATATATATATATATATATATATATATATATATATATATATATATATATCGCAAGAAACAACTTCCAGATATGCATGTAATACTGTATAATAAGTATAGTATATACTTTTATATTTCAATACTTTTCCATTTGATTCAATAAACTGCAAGTTTTGAAAATGGAATTGCACTCAAAAGTGGCAAGAGAGATGTATTTTAAAAGCTTCTCTAGCTTAATAGATAGTCCAGAGCCCTCTTTTGTGGTACACCTCTTTTAAATATCTTCTCCAAATATTCAAAAAGTCTGATGTTATTGACATCACATCAACACATCATTTGCAGGTCCGACTTTCTAAGCACTCAGACACTCTCACGTTATTGATGTCCCATAAAGACCTCTTACTTGCAGTCTCGTCAGAAAATGGTTTTACACAATGTTACATTTTAGAGGTAGAGCTCGTATTGGCTAAATACGGCAAGGATTATTCACCGTTTCAAAGTATCGGTGTCATCAACTGAATCACTGTCACAAAATAAATGCAAACTGTTTAAATGTCAAAGATATTTGGTTTCATTAGTAATTCGTACATAATGTTATCAATAGAGGTGATCTCTCCTCTCAAATTCGAAATTATTCATAGGTTCCCCCATATCCATTTTCTAATTCTTCTTCAAATCTCATTTTTCTTTTTAATTTTAATTTTTTCCTTCCATCGTTCTTTTTACAATCTATTACAATTTTTTTTCCTTACTGTTGTTGACCCTTTCCTCCAGTTGTTCCTGTTGCCATATCCTTTCTCTCCCTCCTCCTAATTCCCACTCCATCGTCTCCCAGATCTAACCCCCCCCTTCATAACCTCCCAGATCTCTCTCTCTCTCTCTCTCTCTCTCTCTCTCTCTCTCTCTCTCTCTCCTCTCTCTCTCTCTCTCTCTCCTCTCTCTCTCTCCTCTCTCTCTCCCCCAGATTAATTATCATGTAATAGCCATTTTTGATGGAATAAAGTTTTTGACTTTGACTTTGACTTTGACTCTCAGTGCTCTTACTGATCGTCGACACATGTTTTGTCACACTCTTTTCATCTTTATTTCTCAGACTTTTTAATGTCTTTTATTTTGTTTCACTATAAAGCAGCGACTTAATCATAGACAATTATAGGATTATTTGCTATATGCACTGCAGATTTTTAACAAGAATGTAAATTGACCTGAGAGGATGGATTTCAAAGAGATTATCCATGAGTGCACTGGATAATGCACTGGATAATAATTAGGCTTCCAATAACAAATCGGATTTTTTTATTGCAGGATTAATCTTTAGCTGTTAAGCGGATATGAGAAAAGAAGGGCCTGGATACCAACATGCTAAGCGACAGAGGCAGAAGAGTCGGCTCAACAAAAACAGCGATCCCGTATAAAGACGAGCTAATAAAGCTGACGAAGAAGAAAAAGATGAAGAGTCGTTACATACTAAGCTTGAAATGTGTCTGTCATGTTATCATTGCTCTATTTCATTTCACATTTCTATGCATTAAGTCACGTCTTTGCAATAGCATTAAAGCGAAT
>JAXCGZ010015286.1:40000-47500 GCA_037179515.1 Halocaridina rubra | reverse complement strand
TACGTCTCCTCCTTCTTTGTTATTTTTTCTCAGTTGTGCTTGAGAAGGGATCCAGTTAGGATCCGAAATATAGCATTGTTTTATAAGTTTTGTTTCACTGATGGGCTTCCTTACTATTTAGTGCTGTATGCTAACAGTTTATATATATATATATATATATATATATATATATATATATATATATATATATATATATATATATATATATATATATATATATATATATATATATATATATATATATATATATATATATATATATATATATATATATATATATATATATTAAATTGTCAATCATAATGGTCATCAGGGCAAAAAAAAAAAAAAAAAAGTCGAATTCCGGAATATTTATCTGGCGCTCTTTACAATCATTCATATGAAAAATGAAAATTGTTTGTAAATTTAAAAAAAATGAGAAAATTGCTTTTATAGTCATAAAGAATTGAAAAATTCTGCCATTGCGAGAGTACATGACAAATGCATAATTGATAAATGGATAAATATAACTGGATTTACCCATAGTATAACAAAAAGCCAATCAGTATTCATTCTCTATTCTATTGTCACTTTCATTTGGACATATTTTATCTGTTATTTCCACGTGATACGTCACGGACTCCCTTTATTCTTAGAGCTAGGACAGTGCTCCCTTTTGGAGGACATTGGTGTTGGAAGTGTGACAATTACCCCGAGTTAATGCCCTTTACCTTCACACCGAGAAGGGTCTCGAATCGTTGACTGACGAATCAATGTCACTCTACCAGCTGACCACAGCGGCTGCCCATGTTCATGTTATATATTAGAATTATATAGGATTTGTGCCTAACATGTAGATATGATAAGCAGCTATTCCCAAATCCATAGGAAGGCTTTGGTTCTCATGAACCCGCTGGAGACTAGTATATGGCTTTGGCTGTAAAAACTATTCTGCCTGATGCTCTTCCAAACACCAACGCTTTTCATGGATACGAGCTTAGAACCTGAGGCAAATGTAGGAAAAAAGTTTATAATATTGTACAGTCCAAAACACAAGCAAGCAAACAAACAAACATTTATTTCCATTTGGCAATGACTATTTTTTTTACAAAACTAAGAGTACACTTATAAGTAGATATGTAATTGAACTAATAAGTAAGAGGGTAATACATGCAGTGAAAAGAAATATAGCATTCTTTGGAAATGAAGATTACCTTGAGTTAACAGATACATATAAAATTATATAGTAAAAATGATCATATTGTAATAAAAATGCTAAAAATCTAATGTTAATAATAAAGTAGTAATAGTAAAACTCGATACAGGATCGTTATTATCAACATCATCACCATATTTGTATTCCTTACAATGAGAATACTTAGTTCCTAACTTGGAAATAAAAAAAGGCGATAATTATTTACATTGTTAAGGGAAATTGCATTAAATCATTAAGTTTGATCAATGTGTGAGCAGTAACTAGTTTTCCAAAAGAAAACTATATAGTTTGCCTTAGAAAGCTAGGTTCGAGTCCCGGTCGGGGTAAAAAATGATTCATGTTTTCACATATGTAATGTGCTTATTTGATAATTTCATGGCCCGAATGAGATTGGGAATTGAATTAAATGCTAAAATGAAGCCACGAGTGAGGTTGGGGAATCTGTAATATGAACATAGTGGCATTCAGTTAGAATGCGTTCATTCCTAAGTATAGCAGATATAAGCCATAAGGTTGGATTCCTTTTAACCTTCTGTGGTGTAGTGGTAGCGCCTTGACTTAGAAATCATAAGTCCTAGGTTCGAGTCCCGGTCGGGGTAAAAAATGATTCATGTTTTCACATATGTAATGTGCTTATTTGATAATTTCATGGCCCGAATGAGATTGGGAATTGAATTAAATGCTAAAATGAAGCCACGAGTGAGGTTGGGGAATCTGTAATATGAACATAGTGGCATTCAGTTAGAATGCGTTCATTCCTAAGTATAGCAGATATAAGCTATAAGGTTGGATTCCTTTTAACCTTCTGTGGTGTAGTGGTAGCGCCTTGACTTAGAAATCATAAGTCCTAGGTTCGAGTCCCGGTCGGGGCAAAAAATGATTCATGTTTTCACATATGTAATGTGCTTATTTGATAATTTCATGGCCCGAATGAGATTGGGAATTGAATTAAATGCTAAAATGAAGCCACGAGTGAGGTTGGGGAATCTGTAATATGAACATAGTGGCATTCAGTTAGAATGCGTTCATTCCTAAGTATAGCAGATATAAGCTATAAGGTTGGATTCCTTTTAACCTTCTGTGGTGTAGTGGTAGCGCCTTGACTTAGAAATCATAAGTCCTAGGTTCGAGTCCCGGTCGGGGTAAAAAATGATTCATGTTTTCACATATGTAATGTGCTTATTTGATAATTTCATGGCCCGAATGAGATTGGGAATTGAATTAAATGCTAAAATGAAGCCACGAGTGAGGTTGGGGAATCTCTAATATGAACATAGTGGCATTCAGTTAGAATGTGTTCATTCCTAAGTATAGCAGATATAAGCTATAAGGTTGGATTCCTTTTAACCTTCTGTGGTGTAGTGGTAGCCCCTTGACTTAGAAATCATAAGTCTTAGGTTCGAGTCCCGGTCGGGGTAAAAAATGATTCATGTTTTCACATATGTAATGTGCTTATTTGATAATTTCATGGCCCGAATGAGATTGGGAATTGAATTAAATGCTAAAATGAAGCCACGAGTGAGGTTGGGGAATCTGTAATATGAACATAGTGGCATTCAGTTAGAATGCGTTCATTCCTAAGTATAGCAGATATAAGCTATAAGGTTGGATTCCTTTTAACCTTCTGTGGTGTAGTGGTAGAGCCTTGACTTAGAAATCATAAGTCCTAGGTTCGAGTCCCGGTCGGGGTAAAAAATGATTCATGTTTTCACATATGTAATGTGCTTATTTGATAATTTCATGGCCCGAATGAGATTGGGAATTGAATTAAATGCTAAAATGAAGCCACGAGTGAGGTTGGGGAATCTGTAATATGAACATAGTGGCATTCAGTTAGAATGCGTTCATTCCTAAGTATAGCAGATATAAGCTATAAGGTTGGATTCCTTTTAACCTTCTGTGGTGTAGTGGTAGCGCCTTGACTTAGAAATCATAAGTCCTAGGTTCGAGTCCCGGTCGGGGTAAAAAATGATTCCTGGTATAATGTGATCATATTTTCTTATTCCTCTCAGGGCAACTCGAGCTGCAATATTAATAAGCTTCTGTATTCTATTTATCTGAGTCTTATTGGTAGCTCCCAATACAGTTGTGCAATAATTAATGTGACTTAGGGCTAGAGATTCAACAACCGTTATTCGAGTAGTATTCTCAAAATTGTCTTTTATAGGTGATAAGTATATTAGCGTTCCTGTAACCTTTTTGCATACTTTATCTATATGGGAATCAAACAACATGTAGTTATCAAAGTGAATTCCTAGATTTTTTACTGTTTTGATAGGAGTAATGATATTACCACAAAAATTAATTGTTATGTTTTCTGGAATTCGTGCTATAAAGTACCTTGAACCAATAAACATGCATTGTGTTTTACATTCATTAATTAACCGCCCAATTTTTTAAAAATAGATTTTAATTTTTTAACAGAGTGTTTTCTGCTCTTAAGGTTAGCTCTGGGTGATTATTAATATCACCACTACGGAGTAGCTGAGTGTCAACTGCATATTGTGCATATAGGCAGTCAGAAATGAAACGAGCTAGATCATTTACATAAATGGAGAAGAGGATATGACCAAGGACTGATCCTTGTGGAACACCAAGTGATACATATTTTGGAGTAGAGATAATGCTGTTAAGACAGATGGACTGTCTGCGATTAGATAGATAGTCTCTATACCAAGTCGGGTCAATATTTAGGTTAGTACATTTCAAGAATTTCATGGTTTACAAGCTGTGAGATTTTTTCCTTATCTATATTATTATGAATTCTATTAATAACTTTGAGCAATGAAGCTTCTGTCGAGAGTTTCGGTCTGAAACCATGTTGGTTAATAGCTAATAGTCTATTTGTCTCTAGATATGATATTAGTTGGCATGCAACGTTTTTTTTCTAATATTTTAGAGAAAATGTGTAACAGGGAAATGGATCGATAGTTAGTCACATCTTCTCTTTCCTGCTTTTTATGCAGAGGTATGACATGTGATTTTTTCCAATAGTCAGGAATGGAAGTGTTTATAATAGCTAAAATATAAGATACAATCATGGGTAGAGTATCTTTGATAAATTGAAATGGCATACCATCTGGGCCATAAGAGCCAGAGTTTCTTAGGCTCTTTATGGTAAGAATTAAGGTAGCAAAATCGACACGATCATCTTGATGTAATCACTTATATTTACACTGGAAGAATTGTCATTTAAGTAATTACTTATGTTCCCTGAGTAGATGTTTTCTTGCATTTTCGCATATGTATTTTTCCCAACGTTAGCAAAATAATTATTAATATTTTCCGCTTTGTGTTTCAACTCCGTAATATTTTCATAGCTTTCTGAGGTAGACTTTCCATTTGGTATCATGCTTCTAATCACTTTCCACGTTGCCACTGTATCATGTCTAGAGTCATTAAATTGTTTCTTGTAAAAGTTTTTTTTTTTTTTACTTATATCAGTGAGGGATCTGACACGTTTCTATTCTACTTTATAACGTTCACAGAGAGTCATATCATATCTATTAAATTTTAGCTCTCTTAGTATTTGATTTCTGATTTGCATTACCTCTTTGGTATCATTAGTTAGCCAGAGGGCTGAGGGGTGGGTTATTTTTCTTGTTACAATGGGTGCAGAACTATCTAGGCATTCACGGAAGACTTTTGTTAGAATTTCAACCTGCAAATCGACGTTATCTGTGTTTATTACACCATTAAGTGCATTTCTTTTGTTGATTAACGCTTCACAAAAGATATCAGGGTAGTAATATTTAGGCACCGGAATGCCTTTAAGAAAAGCTTCCTTTTGGGTTTGTTTATGTTTAGCACAGCAATGTTGAGCTCGTGATCTGCAATTGGGCAGGAAACTACGTCCCAATAGGGTATATTTTCCACTTTATTTGTTATTATCAGATCTATAAGAGTCCTAGCATTAGGTGTTATACGGGTCGTTTTTGTCACTATTTGTTTTAACTTCACAGTTTTGATCACCCTTTTCATTTTGTTATCTGCTGAGAACAAGTCATCATTAAAGTCACCAAGTATGTATACGGGTTTATAGCGCACAAAGATATTTCTGAATGTTTCTAGCAGATGACTAAATGAACTGGAAGGTGCATTTGGATGATGGCAAACACACCCTATAATGAAAGATGGTAGTTTTTAATACTGCAAGGTGATCCAAATATCTCCGAGCTCTTTAGTTTTTTCTAGACCTGTGGTTATTTCTGATGCACTGAAATAATTTCTAAACATAAATACAGACCCCATCCCCTTGGCCATGGTCATTGCGAAATATTTTAAACTCTGGGATATTCACATATTTATATTCAGTTGTTGAAAGAAACCAAGTTTCACTTACACAGAGGATATCTATGATGAGGTCTTTTGTTATCATTATTATATCTTTTAAAATGAGCAAGAAGGGGCTGAGCATTCACATGCACTAATGTCACATTCTTACCATGCTTCATCAGGGAGGTATCCATAGTCATATTTGAAGTTTGTTCTTGGGTTTCTCTATGGTTTATTTCGACTGTGTGATACTGTTGGGAATTCATCATCATAGTATGTTCTGGGGGTAGTCCATGGACCCTGGTGTTTGTACCTGCCGTTGGCTGGATAACGCTGACTTGAGTATGTTCCAGGGTATAATCGGGCCTTCCCAAAGTTTGTATGCCTAGGTGAGAGTCTGGGGTCGTAAGAGCCATCTCTCCAGGAGAATTCTCTCGTGGGTGGACTGCGATAAGAAAGGTTTGTAGTCTCTCTGATAGGGGATCTTTTCATAAGCTCTTTGCTGTTTATTCCAGTATGGCTATAGTTCGGGATATTTTGTAGATAATCCAGGTTGTGTCCACAGTTTACCCCCGCGAAATGGCTTGACAATTGTGCCTGTAGGCCATTGATTCAATTTGTAAGCCATGTATTGAAATCCTTTCGATATAGTTATTGCAAAGGAGATCCAATTTGGTTTGCGAGAAAGCTCCATAATTAAGACTTGTTCAGAGGGAATGCCTTAATTTTTCAAAATATTACGTATCTCTCTTTCAGAGGGGTTGCCAGGAATGCGAATATATATTTAAGCTGTAACCCTTGCATAACTGGGAGAATGTTTTTTACTTCAAATGCAACGTTAAAAAAATCCATACTTTTTGTTACTAAACTGTTAGTTAAAACCTGAGGAAATCAATCTAAACCTAGCCGGTTGACTCTCTTTTGGAGTCTAAAGTTTTTAGAACAATGATCTATACTTTCGTTGTTATATCGAAAGGCATAAAGTTTCCTGACAAAAATATGTTCACGAACAACATTCAATATAATAATGGTCTTGAGAAATGTCTCGCAACTAGAACTTGTAGCAGTGATGATATTGCCGCAATAAAAATTTCTGAAAAAATTAATGTAGCATCTGCTCTCTCAGCGAACATTACGAGTTGGATTTCATGCTATACTATATTCTTAGGAATGATTTCTAGCTCTTGCTATCAGATAAGCATCAGACAGTAGATGACTATGCTGATTTGTCAGTTACCTGAACTTTTCCTGAATGAATATAACAACTTCTTTTCGCACTCCATTCAAATTATTTTTCTTTTCTTATGAAATTGGTGAGAAAATTCGTTGAATATCCAGTGAAATATATTCAGCATATGCCAATCGACATAAGCTTTTTATAAGATATTATTTTCATGATTTATTATTATTATTATTATTATTATTATTATTATTATTATTATTATTATTATTATTATTATTATTATTATTATTATATTATTATTATTATTATTATATTATTATTATTATTATTATTATTATTATTATTATTATATCGGGCATCTACGAGAGCGATGATTAACAGTTTCACTGAAGACACTTTAATTAAGCGATGTTCAACTAGGCGTCACTTAATTAGGTGATACCCATTAGAACGATGGTTGTTAATTACGCCATGTTCAGATAGAGTATGTGATAATGGAGTTAATATGCATCAGCGTAGCATGAAATTGAATAAAACCCTAAAGGAGTTTCCTCGCTTTCTTCTTTATTCTCTCAGATGCTCTCATTTGTTCTCTTATTATTTTAGCACTTCTCCATTAGATTGAATTTAGTATGCAAACTCTCAAAAATTGTATATTTCAGTACCTACTTTATCAACAACTTCATTTTATTTTTTTATTTCATTGCACGCACGAAGTGTTTACATACACATTAAACATCGTTTAATCTTATAAGAATAACAAAGAAAAAAGTAATGTGCCTCGACTTTTATGAAAGCCGAGGTAGAAGAAGCAAATAATGTGTTAGACGTGAAGGTTCTTATAATG
>JAXCGZ010015286.1:27500-32500 GCA_037179515.1 Halocaridina rubra | reverse complement strand
TATATATATATATATATATATATATATAGTTTATTGACAAAAATATTACAAAAGTATTAAAAAAAATATTATTATTTTTTTCTTTTTGCACAAAATAGCATAAGTAATAGAAACAATAGTTTGTCCATCAAAAAATCTTACCCTAAAGAACAATACAAATATTCTCACAAACTTACCAACAAAAGTAAATAGTCATATTTATCTTAATGCCTAATTCTGAAATACAGTTTGAAGAATAGACTACATCCAAATATTACAATTTAACCAATTAATACAAAAAAATAATGCTTTCCTCATTACAAGGTTGAATCTCTTCCTTATCTGTACAACTTTAGTACTTCATAAATATACTAACACAACTCGGTAATATGAAGCTCTTCATTCAAAAGTGATTGGACACTCAGATAGTTTAACATATTATATTTTTGTCTCACTGGTTGGGAGAAAGGACACTCAATTAGCACATGTTCTTCACTCTGAATTGCCACTTGATCACAAGCACATACTCTCATTTCTCTTGGTGTTCTGCTCCACCTTCCAGTCTCTACACGCAACTCATGAGACATTACTCTTAACAAGTACTTGTGCTGGCCGAGTCATAGAAGCCAAATGTAACCACATTTGCCGAAACCAGAAACCACATTCCGCAAGGAATGTCATGTTATATCTACCATCAATAGAATTTAGCCTCCTCCTCGGATGCGGTCACAACCGGAAGACACACCCACTCTGCCTAGCCAGAAGCTAATTACAGCCCCTGTCTATGTGTATCTTTCATTGTAATTGGCCCGGTATAGACCTATGGACCAAAAGTCCTCACCTCCTCGAAAGCGGTTAGATGCTTATAACAGAGGAATCTGGTTCGTTTTGTGTAAATCTTACTCAAGTCTTCAGAGAGTCATTCTAGGTAGAGTCAGCTTTCAGGCAGCTTTAAGCATAGACTTGAGTAAAATGTAGCTGCAGGAAAAGAATACTATCCTCGGAGGCTTTGAGGCGAGTAGTTGCTGTGAAATACTTTAATAATAAATGCCACGTCCATTCTCCCAAGACCCATGTTTGATTTTTTACTTCCTCCAACGGGTACCTATATAATATGAAATAGACGTGTATGACACTAATAATAATGATACTACTACTACTACTACTACTACTACTACTACTACTACTACTACTACTACTACTACTACTACTACTACTACTACTAATAATAATAATAATAATAATAATAATAATAATAATAATAATAATAATAATGATAATAATAATAATAATAATAATAATAATAATAATAATAATAATAATAATAATAATAATAATAATAATAATAGTAATAATAATAATAATAATAATAATAATAATAATAATAATAATAATAATAATAATAATAATAATAATAATAATAATAATAATAATAATAATAATAATAATAATAATAATAATAATAATAATAATAATAATAATAATAATAATAATAATAATAATAATAATAATAATAATAATAATAATAATAATAATGATGATAATAATAATAATAATAATAATAATAATAATAATAATAATAATAATAATAATAGTAATAATAATAATAATAATAATGATAATAATAATAATAATAATAATAATAATAATAATAAGAAGAAGAAGAAGGAGAAGAAACATTCTAAATACTATTCGTGACAAAATTCATAACATGAAGTTAAGCATCAGCACTTCTCTAGTTATTGGCCAGGTTAAATTTATGAGTGATAGACATTGGAAATAAAAAAATTAATAAACGTAAATGTAATATTGTTTAAAAACAAGAAGTGTTTGTAACAGGAATATGAAGATTTATTTTTATTTCTACCTAAGATATTGCCCCCCCCAAAAAAAAATATATATATATAAATTGAAATGTATCATACATTTATCTTTTATTAATATATATATATATATATATATATATATATATATATATATATATATATATATATATATATATATATATATATATATATATATATATATATATATATATATATATATATATATATATATATATATATATATATATGTAAATAAATTTGGAAGTCTTTGTAACAGGAATATGAAGATGTATTTAATTCAAGCAAATGAAAATTATATTGACTTTTGTGTTTTTTATCTTTCTTGCTAAATCTGTGGGCAATCTTGAATGGAATGTTTGGAACTATCTAAAACAGATTTCTCCAAGCATGTCCTCTAAAATATCTCTCATACAAGGTTCGGTAACTCAATGGCTCTCTGTAACAAGTCTGAAGAACTTTGGTGAAAGAGTTGATGGGATAATATATATTCATCAGTGTTCCCCGGAGTGTCATAAAAACAGACTAAATGGGGATGAGCAAGGGGCCAGGGAAACCCCTTCTTTGTATTTTCTTCCCAAGATGAGTACAGTGTTTTGCTTTGACTCAGCCACCCCCATTATAGATAGATTGGTAGTTTTCCTTTGCAATAAATTTGCTTCAAAGATCTTTGAGCTTCTTAGTACTATATATAGTCAGACAATGCATCAAAATGTACATTAAGACATCATGGTGGCTTTATTCATTTTTAGAATCACAAAGTGTACAAAACAGTCAAAATATTATGAAATCACATTTCCCACTGCACAAAAGAACATCAGGGGAACCAAACTCGCGTCGCAAGTTATATGTTCATGCTGCCATTCCGACTAAGCTACTGCAGCAGGTAAATATCTGAGGTCATGTTGAGTGGCATATAACTTTGGTGTTCATAGCATTTCCAACTGTGTAGACTTACTATACAGTTAAGAAAAAAACATTCAATATTTAGAAGATGAACATGGATGCTCGTCTAAAATGTGGCTGCAACAACAAGCAAAGGAATATAGTACAACATCTCACAGGTACAGGTTAAGCCAGTATTATACAATTAACAAATTACTATGCTGAATGCTTTTAACAGAACTAGAATGCAATGGCCAAGTAGTAGCTCTGAACACAGTCATATGAACTGATACACAGAAGTTTTCTCTATCTTAAACTTTACGATGACGCAAAGCCAGACAACACAACCTTCGTCAGAATAGACTGAATTAATAAGTTTGGTTTTCTTAGTGCACATATCTTCCAACACATTGTTTTGGTCTCCTCAACACATCTAGTTAATAATGAGATATTAAGTGCATCCTAAATTATTGGGTAACATCAGAATGCAATTTATATCTTACATAGAAATTAATTCTTCATTAGGTAAATAATTAATTAACACGCTATTTGTACCACCTAAAAGATAGGAACTTTGTTTTATCTTGAAGCAACAGGTAAGGAAATAAATCGGAAATATAAATTATATGATTATGTTCCAAGGCACCGTTTTATGGCTTAATTACTCCTCATTCGAATGTGGTGGATACAAATATGCAGGAGATAGGGGATTAAGGCTATGTACCTCTCTTTACGCTCCGCGATGGGATCAAACCCGCGTTAATGACTTTCCAAATCGCGCACTCAACCACTGAGCTACCGCGGCCCAAAATATGCAATAATATGTTTTTGCAAATTGTAAACTTACTGAAGATATTTTACCCACCACACTACTAATACAATATACTACAAATGCGAGAAAAGATCGTTATCCATGTTGACCATAAAATAAGGAAAATATCTTACGCATAACGTAACATCCACAGACTGCTAAGTCTTATAACTTTTTTAAATTTCTCTTTTGAACCTGCTTCAGAATCAAATAAAAAGCGTGAAAATTCACAACACTTAACACAGCACCTACATGATCTATTTTAATCTTTATCCGAAAAGTGGGAAGAAAGAACAACACTGTGATACATTCACTGATTAATCTATCAATAAAAACTACATTTTCTCTCTCCTCTCTCTCTCTCTCTCTCTCTCTCTCTCTCTCTCTCTCTCTCTCTCTCTCTCTCTCTCTCTCTCTCTCTCTCTCTCTCTCTGCATTTTTAGTCATCTATATATGCATAAGTGTATAAAGAGATAGTATATATATATATATATATATATATATATATATATATATATATATATATATATATATATATATATATATATATATATATCTAATATATCTTTATACACTTATGCATATATAGATGACTAAAAAAGCAGAGAGAGAGAGAGAGAGAGAGAGAGAGAGAGAGAGAGAGAGAGAGAGAGAGAGAGAGAGAGAGAGAGAGAGAGAGAGAGAGATGAAATTCCAAACCAACGACTAATGTGATTTTGGGGATCCATCCCTTTGGATTCAAAACTGTGTGGATCTCTCCCTCCAGTTATATATGCTAATGAATGAAGCCAATCCCTGAGGGAGGTTCTCTAATCAAGCTCTTCATCTTGTTTATATGCTCTATGTCTGATATTCGCTTGTTCGTTATAAATACATAATTGTACATTATTGTCATTAGTGTACAGTGCTATGCCGTACTACATGATAGTACTAAATATTCTATCTATTTGTATACGTAGTGCGATATCAACATTGTAAAGGGATTGGTCGAGTCAAAGCACATTTCTTTCATAGGGTTCTGATTGGAATTTTTCTGCCAGAACCCCCTCGTATGCCTAGACTCAACGCTGAAGGAAGATATGGAGGATTACCAGTTCCTAAGATGATATAAAATGAAAGCAGCTCACAGTTAAGGCCAAAGAAAAACAAGCATTTGGTAAAATAGTGAATTTTATTTCCTCCTGCTGCTTCCCCACAGCAAGGAAGGTGTATGAAGGATTGTGAAACAAATACATCTCTCTCTCTCTCTCTCTCTCTCTCTCTCTCTCTCTCTCTCTCTCTCTCTCTCTCTCTCTCTCTCTCTCTCTCTCTCTCTCCCTCTCACACACACACACACACGCACACACAAATGTTCATTTACTTTCACCTCAGGTGTTCTGGGATTATTCATATTTACAAAGCAAGTCACCAAACCTATCCTTACTTAACCTAACCCCGTCAAACCTAACAATATCCGGAGTTATTTATTTGTACATTGAGTT
>JAXCGZ010015286.1:5000-15000 GCA_037179515.1 Halocaridina rubra | reverse complement strand
TATTGTTACCTCTGGTTCCATGGTTGTGTTGAATAAATCTAAATAATTTTCTGTTATCATTAACATCACTATGTATAATAATAAGACAGAAATATTGTATCAAGTAATTAAATTTAAGCAGGTTTAGCTCCTTGAATAAAGAGGAAGTTGAGTCATATTTTCCACTATATGTAATAGTTCTGATCAGTCTTTTCCGAGTTACAAATACGTCCCTTACAATTGACGGCCAAGTACAACCCCAGATGGACAAACAGTATATAATATGAGGATAATACAGGGAATAGTGTATGCTTTTTAAGGCCTCATTTGTTAGGTTATGGCGAATTTTATACAGAATTCCACACGTCTTGGACTGTTTGGAGCAGACATCTTGAATATGATATTTCCAACTTAAATTTTCATCAATAATTACTCTCAAAAATTTCTTACAAACAACTCTTTTAACTTCATACCCATTCATATTAACTTGACCAATATTGTGTACTACAGATCTATTTTGAAATAAGATAGTCAGTTTTGGAAACATTTAGCTTTAATTTATTAACAGAGACCCAGTTGTTAATTTTTTCTAGTTCACTATTTAAAACAGAATGCAGGTGGTCAAGGTTATTATCATGCAAGAATAGGTTGGTGTCATCTGCATAAAGAATATACTTGAATTTATTACTGGCATTGGAAATATCATTTATATAAACTAAAAATAGCAATGGGCCCAGTATTGATCCCTGTGGTACTCCCTTCTCAATAGTTTGCAACAAAGATGCTTTCCCATTACAATATACGGCTTGTTTTCTATTTTTCAAGTAGCTCTTAAATAACTGTAATGGTGTTCCCCTAATACCCACACAAGTTAGTTTTTCTATTAGTATATCATGGTCTAATGAGTCAAATGCCTTGGACAAGTCTAGGAAAACCCCTGCAACAAAGTGTTTATTTTCCAAATTTTGATAAACATCACTTGTAAAGTTCATTATTGCTTTTTCAGTGGTCTTATTATTACGGAATCCGTATTGATTTTCGGATAATAGGTTGAACTTTTCGAGGAATTCTTTAAGTCTGTGAACAATCGCTTTTTCAAACACTTTACTTAAAGACGGTAAGATAGATTATAGGTCTATAGTTATTTTCATCATCTACAGTGCCTGACTTTAAAATAGGTATTACTTTAGCACTTTTTAGCTTGTCTGGAAAACATCCTTGCTGAAAACATAGATTGATTATGTGCGTAAGTGGGGTACCAATGTAATGGGCAGTGACCTGGGGTAGTTTTGATGGAATTTCATCATATCCCGACGCTGTATTTAGTTTTAAGGTTTTTATATACTTTAGAGACTTCCTCCCTTGTTACAGGATACAAGTAAAACGAAAAGTCTGGTGGATTATTAAGAAACTGTCGGTGTGAGTTTTGTTGCACATTTTGTTGTTCCTGTGTTGGTTGTGCTATAGTTAAGAAATTATTATTAAAGATATTAGCAGTGTGGTCATTATAATTTTTTAATTTGATTTCCTTTGAATAATTAATCTGTTTTCGTCTCATTAGGCTGTTTATTGTATTCCAGGTGGACTTGCTGTTTCCTTGTTCCTTCTTAAGCTTATCCTGAAAATATCTATTTTTTTGCAGCTCGGAGTAGTGTTACTAATTTGTTCCTGTAAGCTTTATATCTGGTTCCAAAAGACAAAGGCCATTTTGATGCAAGCCTTTGTAATCGGTGTTTTTCTTTGATACTATTTGTAATCCTGCAGTTATGTGTGGGCATCTGTTGTTTTTATTATTTACAGTCGATTTTCTTAGAGGAAAGCAGTCTAGAAATTTATCTCTAAATGTACAGTGAAATTTATTAAAAGCTTCATTTGCATTATTTAGGTCAATGATATGTTGCCATTTTTCATGTGATATATCTCTAGTGAATTTAGCTATGTTATCATCAGAGTAATGTCTTTTTTCTACATATGCATCAAATTTATGTTCTTTTTTAAACTGGGAGTATACTGCAAAATGATCTGTCATGTCAGTGTACACTATGTACTTACTTATGTTGTCTTCAAGATTTGTGGTCCAGATATGATCGATTAGAGATGCACTATTTTCAGTTACTCTCGTAGGTTTAGTAGTTATTGGAAAGCATCCACGTGAATACATTAAGCTTATAAAATCAGTTACTCTTTGATCATTTATTTTAAACAAATCTAAGTTGCAATCACCGAATAAATAAATAGTTTTGTACTTTTTTCTTGCTGCAAAATCAAATACTTTCAGTAAAGCTTCAAGGAATTCAGGCATGTTCTCCTTTGGTGGTTTATATACAGATGCAAAGAAGCAATTTTCCTTACCGTTATGTACCTGTACACTAACACATTCAGTGAATCGTTCCATCATACTGCACTCTTTTATAACACTCGAGCTATACTTACTAGTTACATACATACATACACCTCCACCTTTCCTGTCTCTGTTCTGAGTGAACATATTGTACCCTGTTATATTATACAATGATTCAATATCATTATCCAGCCTAGTCTCCGAAAAACCCATTACATCACATATATTATTTTCTGTTAAACATTGATCAACAAATATTTGAAGATTATTTGCAAGATTTCTAATGTTCATGCACAAAACCGAAAATGCATTAGATTTATTTAAATTTGAATATAGTTCATTTAAGTATATATATATATATATATATATATATATATATATATATATATATATATATATATATATATATATATATATATATATATATTGGAAAAAGTGTTGGTTGCATTTCTCATATTATTCAAAATCAAATCTATTTCATTTTCAAGATCAAGTGGGTTAAATATCATCTTATCAAGCTCACTGATACATAGATAATTGGGAAGTACTTTGTCGTTGTTTGTTAGCCTTATAAGTTCATCGTCACTAATGGAATAGTATGGGAGGTATCTATTTACAGCCATGGTGAAGAAATAAATTATACTACTTATACATTACTAACTTACAATCTACCATATCTTACCGGGTTCTTCCGGCCATTTATTGGTTTAGGGTGGGAGCGTTTTATAGCTCCCGTGGCGGAAGACACGGCAGGAGGGGGTGAGGGTGATGACATATCACTCTCTCGCCCCCCACTCCCGTGGCCCCCACCCCCGCACGACCGATCCTGGTCAACTCCTCATCCACGCCACCCACAGCACCCACAGCACCAGCCACACTCTCGGAGTTGTATCGTTCCTCCACGATGAGCTTCGTATGTTTAAAGTAGCCAGATTTCCCTTCTGATCTAGCCTTTTTTAGTTGTGGCATCTGTGCAGATTTTATTGCCTGTATATATATATATATATATATATATATATATATATATATATATATATATATATATATATATATATATATATATATATATATATATATATATATATATATATATATATATATATATATAGATATATATATATATATATATATATATATATATATATATATATATATATATATATATATATATATATATAAATAAAGATATATATATATATATATATATATATATATATATATATATATATATATATATATATATATATATATATATATATATATATATATATATATATATATATATATATATGTATGTATGTATGTATGTATGTATGTATGTATGTATGTATGTATGTATGTATGTATGTATGTATGTATGTATGTATGTATGTATGTATGTATGTATGTATGTATGTATGTATGTATGATATGATATGATATGAATGAATGAATGAATGAATGAATGAATGAATGAATGAATGAATGAATGAATGATATGTATGTATGTATGTATGTATGTATGTATGTATGTATGTATGTATGTATGTATGTATGTATGTATGTATGTATGTATGTATGTATGTATGTATGTATGTATGTATGTATGTATGTATGTATGTATGTATGTATGTATGTATGTATGTATGTATGTATATAAAGACAGGCCGCCTCCATTTAATTGTCTTGCAGTTCTTATATCTTATCTTTCTTAATTCAAATGAGCAAATTCTTTTTGTTGACTGAAAGATCATATGACATCATAAAATATGTGAATTATTAACATAATTCCAGTATATCAGTTTCCTATTATAATTTGCACTTGACAGGTTTCAGCATTTATTGACTTTGATATGATTAATATCTAACAAAGATTCCCCAGTTGCCAATGAAAAGAGAAATCTGGTGGATATATATTCAAATATTGATATATTACATCTCAAACACGTGGTATCAAAGTATGTTTATTGGCTTAAACGAGATGAATTCAATCAATATTGACGCAACAATATTAATTATCATTACTGATGCGGAAGATTGCTTTCGAGTTCCTTGCTGTTATTCACGATTATTAGTTTTCTTATTTCCCAGGAGGAGGGGGGCCACGAATACTGCCTCCCTGTTCCCCTGCTTGTTGCAAAAGTCGACTTGCTGGAGTGAAGGCAGGGTACTAAAAATCCCCTCCTCTGTATTTTCTTTCCGCAAAAAGTCAAAACGTATTGCTTTGACTAAGCCACCCCCTTAAAGGGGAAGTATTGCTCTTGTATATAGACAGCTATCAACCTAAAACCAGAAATTGTAAGATTTTATAGAAATGCAATATTTAAGACCTCTTACAGAATGAATCGTATCTCCTCTTTTAGCTGGAGACAAAATTCATGATGAAAATGAAGTCATGTAGTAATCTTTAAGATTTTTTTCTTCAGTTGTTGAGCTAAAAAAAGGGATATAGTCTTTTTTTATGAGTGTCACACAGGCACAGGCAAAAATATATTTCTCATCAATAAAGGCCCGGGCACGATGGAAACATTAAGATGCAGAAAAGTGAAAGGTTTAGGACAAGGTAGAGATGAAGTAATGATACACAATAGGAAAAGGACTGAAGACCTAGAGATATGGTAGGATTAGGCCCTAAGATGAAGATAGATCCTTTTTTTTGAAGGACGTTAGGTTATAAGAATTAGGAAATACTGAAGGAGGAAGAGTTCCTGAGTCTGGAGGTGGATGGGAAGAAGCAGTCGCTACTCCGACCAATCTTCGAGCTAGATAACTCCGCAGAGTCTGTGAGATGAGGCCTCTTAGCAAGTGGGAGAGGCATGCAACTCGCCAACTCATCAGAGAGGCGATGGAACTAGTTGTGATAGCAAGAGAAAGGGATGATGCCTCACGGCAAAAAGAAAGAGAATCCAACTTAAAAGTAAGAGAAAGGTCATTAATGAGTCTGACTGCCCTAGAGTCAACCCTATCAAGGAAATGAGTATAAAAAGAAGCACCCCAGATGGGCAAGCAGTATTCTAAGCAGGGACGGATAAGACCTTTATAGATTTTAAGTAATTGTAAAGAAGAAAACAATGACGATAATGAAAGAGAACATAATTTTGTTGTATGCAGATTTAGAAACTTGGATCATGTGATTCCTGCAAGGCAAGTTTGAGGTTACCTGAATTCCTAATATGTTAATAGAATTAAGCAGGAAAATTTAGTAAGTTTAAAAGACAATAAGACTAACAGGAGGAAAAGATATAGAGATAGCCAGAAACAGTGTCTTGGAGGTATTAAATTTAACTAAATTTAGGGTGCTCCAATTAGATACTCTCTGCAAATCGGAGTTGAGAGTAGAAGAAAGAGTGATACGAAACTGATTACTAGTAGTAGATGAAGGTTGTGAAGAAAAGGCAAAGGAAAAATGAAGGGTTGAATAGTCTGTGAGAGTGTGGAGAAGAGAGGAGGTTGAGGACTGAAGAAGGTCGTTGATGAAGAGAAGGAACAGAGTAGGTGAAAGAACAGAACCCTGTGGAACACAACTTGTAACATGGATTACACTAGATGTTGAGCCATCAACAACGACAGATAAAAAACGGTCAGAAAGAAACTAGAAATCAGTCAACAGAGAGAAGGGTAAAGGCAAAAGCAAGGAGTTTGGCCAAGAGTGCCTTGTGCCAAACTCAGTCAAAAGCCTTAGAGATATAAAGGGCAAGGACAAAGGATATCCCATCGTTCCTTAGAGAAGATGACCATATATGAGTGAGACAGGACAGGTCACCAGTGGATCTTTCCTTGTGGAATCCATACTGGTGATCAGGGATAAGCAAGCTAGATTCATTGAGCAAAGTTTCAAAAACTTTAGCGATAGCAGAGGTTAGGGTAAAAGGGTAGTAGTTTGAAGGAATAGAGTGGTTACCCTTCTTAGTAACAGGTTGCACTGGAGCATGCTTCCAAGATGAAAGATTGATACTGGTTGAGAGAATGAGGCAAAAAATAAGGCAAAGCGTGGGAGCCAGTTCAACTGCAAACTCCTTAAGGAGCCTTGCAGGGATGCTCTCGGGACCAGATGCCTTGTTCGTCTTTAGTGAATGAAGAAACTTATGAACTTTGCGTGAAGAAAAGATAAGGAAGGGCATAGGGTTAGAGAAGGGTACAGAATGAGGGACAGGTATGCTGGAAATGCTTACTGAAGACTTGGAGGAAAAATGAGAGCCGTGGTTTTGTCAGTGGAAGAGCAAGCTATAGAATCATCATAACTAATGAGAGGGGGAAAGCTTGAGTTACAGGAGTTTTTTGAGAGGCCTTTGGTTAAGGACCAGAAACATTTATCACTGAAAGAGGCGTTAAGGTCATCAACTTTCCTTCTTATGAAGAAAGCGTTAGACCTTCGGATCTGAGCAGTACAGCGATTCCTAGCTGTAATAGAAGCAGAGAAAGTTAAATTAGGAGAAGCTTTGTACAACCGATGTGCCCGATCCTTGGCTTGAATAGCCATTGAGCAGGAATGGTCAAACCTAGGATTAGAGGGAGAAAAAGTTTTCAGAGAGGAGGTGATGAACACCTTCATTCCCCAGGTTATGATCTCGGCAAGTTTTGAGGCTACTTGATCAGGGTTGAGGGACCGAGAGCAATAGTCATTCCATGGGAAGACAAAGAGGAAATTGCATAAATAATTCCTTTGGGTACGCTCATAGCACCAAAGGCAGCGCTGAGTAGGAGAAATTAATGGAGGGGGAGCAAATATGAAAGAAATTGAGATCACAGAGTGGTCAGATTTGCAAAGAGGGGATTTCACAGAATATACGGAGTTTAAAGGATTAGAAGTAAGAATGGGTCAGGGCTGCATGTTCGTGGTGATCTGGAACACTAGTAAGAATGTTTGATAATCTGCTCCAAATCGTGAGTAATAGAGAAAGCAAAGGCCTCACTTCTTTCCACATCAGTGTGAGTAGAATTAACCCCCATACTATGGTGTACATTGAATTCCTCAATATAGAGAATTTCAGCAAGTTGATGAGGAGACAGCAAGGAATCTTGGCAAGAGGACAAATATTCAAAGAAAAACCTAAAGTCAGTGGAGTTTCGAGAGCGGTAACATAATCAAAGGAATATATGGGTAGTGGAGAGATAGCTCTTCAGCCAGAGAACATCAAAATCAAGAGATTCAAGGTCCATGAGCATTGCAGTAGGAGTGTTAGTGTTGCAGTAGGCACATACCCCACCTTTGGAACGGAAACGAGAAAGCAGCTAGACTGCTGGGTTTCAGAGAGAAGGAGGCGGTTACTGAGGGATGTACCCAAGTGCTGTTCCACGGACGAAAGATTAGAGTTCAGATCACGAATGTTAGAAAAGTGAAGAGAGAAAGAAGCAGATCTATCAAGAGGTGCAAGGTTGAGGGTAGATTCATTACTACGACTAAGCATGTTTACCCTCACGCCAATAGTGGCGTCAGCATGATCCCCGGAGATTCTTAGCACCCCTCTATGCCGGGTCCGGGGGCCCATTGGATGTGGACCTTCCGTAATTATAGCAAAAATGAGGAAAAAGAGAGCATAAAGAAATAGATATGGGGAGTTGTGAATGTAATGGGAGAGTAAGAGAGGTGTGGCGTATACGCTAGAATATTCGATGTAGATGTAGGATTATGAATAGGACAGTGCCTGAAGGAAGACATAACCTGGAGCTGAAATATCACGTTTAAAATATTACTGTTTTTCAAATAGTAAACATTTTTATGGAAGGTATGGGTACAATATTTTGAAGCAGACACAATGATCTTGCTTTAATAATAGACTATTTGTTTATGTGGAAATCTGGTCTGAAATGGGCAAACACGGAATCCTGAAAACATTGCTCTTGAAGCGACATTAAATCAGTTCAGAGTTCTCTGGTGTGAAATGAGAAGATACACTATAACCAAGATCTCTGATGTCGAAACCAATACATGTATGGTCATTCGTCATGGAAATAAATAGAAAACACTACTTTATTCTCAAAATATCGACAGACTTATTAAATACAACACCATTTTTTATAGCAATTCTGAAACCTCTTATTAAAGATATTATACAAGTTTAAATATATCTCCATCAAAACACAATATATAATTTAATGCATTACACATCATCACTGCGTAATTGTCAAAGTTGTAACATTACCAACATCAGAGCAACTCTCACTCATTACGGTGCTAACTTCGTCCGTGGAACTCCCCTTCTCCTCCAAGGTATATTGACACTTGGACTCAAGAGGATGTTCAGAAAGGCACCCCTGACAACTTGTTGCGAGTATGTCTATTCAATTAAATGACAGTCTCTTCATTAATTGAATCCCCAGGCTGCCCGAGTTCTTCTTTTAAAGGAAATGATACAGGACGAAATATATTAAATATAAAAAACAGCAAGAAAAAATAGTTGCGAAGGAAGGACCAATTCCAGGAAAACATAATTAAGATTTGGATTTTTCTTTCCACATCATCTATCACTGCCATTCCTCTCATTCTCACAAAAAGAGAAATATAAATATGTGTTTTCATTTAACCTTAAAACAATATATTTCTTTTAATATAATGATAGACTATCAAAGAAAGGTCTTCATTTGCGAGCGCGCGAGTGCACACAAATACACACACACACACACATACAAACACACACAAACACACACACACATACACACATATATACACACACATACGTACAGAGTGAGTGAGTGAGTGGTGAGTGAGAGAGAGAGAGAGAGAGAGAGAGAGAGAGAGAGAGAGAGAGAGAGAGAGAGAGAGAGAGAGAGAGAGAGAGAGAGAGAGAGAGAGAGAGAGAGAGAGAGAGAGAGAGAGAGAGAGAGAGAGATAGCAATTAACTCATCTTTCATTGTTCATTCTTTCAGCTCATGACACTTTTATTGCTATTGTGACTGAATCTGTCTCCACTGCTAAATCCGTGCTTTAGATATTGAATGTATTTCGTGCTGTCTCTCCGCAACAAAATATCTTTTTTACATTATAACATGATTAAGGAAAGAAGCAGGATTCACAAGTGCTTCAACATAATTTACTCGAAGCAATATTCATGCCCCTTATACCGGGAATAAGGTCATTGCTGACTTTATCCAAAAGGATAAGCAGTCACTGCTGCTACTTTAATGGCATCATCCACGCATGTATATGTATATATGCATACATATACTTTCATACATACATACATACATACATAGATACATACATACATACATACATACATACATACATACATACATACATACATACATACATACATACATACATACATACATACATACATACATACATACATACATACATACATATGTATGAATGGCTGTATGTATGTATGTATAATGTATGTATAATGGAAGACGTAACTAGTATAATGGAGGAAATAGTTAGGTAGCTATTTTCTCCATTAAAACCCGTCTCTATATGTCTGTCTGTCAGTCTGTCTGTCTGTCTGTCTGTCTGTCTGTCTGTCCTCTCTCTCTCTCCTCTCTCTCTCTCTCTCTCTCTCTCTCTCTCTCTCTCTCTCTCTCTCTCTCTCTCTCTCTCTCTCTCTCTCTCATCTCCTCCATTAAAGGTGTTGATAGCACTACCGTGTAGCAAACAAAGCAGGCACAGCAGGCGACTGATAAACCTTTCTGGGGTTAGTCCTTTAACACAAATTGGATTGCTTTGGCTCCAGTGGACTGGTATTCTGGAAACATGCCTCC
>JAXCGZ010015285.1:107500-113027 GCA_037179515.1 Halocaridina rubra | reverse complement strand
TAAAAGAAAAGCAAAAAAGAAAAAAAAAATGAAGAAAATAGGACTGCTGTACTACTTGGCAACTTAACTCAGTACTGTTGACGGGTGGGTATTTGGTAATTTTTTTTTCTTTTATTATTCAATTCTTTTCGTGTATCAAACTAACTACTAGTTAATATAAATGGGAAGGATACTGTTTTTAACAATATATAGAACCACAGGATCAGGTAAAACGGCTCAAGAGCTTTCCCCAGTTTACACAAAAAATTAGGTAATGTGGTGTGAGGCTCCACGTCTGGCAACTCTTCTAGATTTCCCTCAAGGCAGAAACTGGATGGCAGCTTCTCTCTCTTCTCACGAAAAAGTTCTCAATTTTCTTCCTTTAATATGAACAGTCTCGCCTTACAACAAATATTAGTTTTTGTACTCACAATACTCTGCAGGATTTTATGGTTTTGGAAATTATGGTAAAGTTTTCCACTAAGCACTTTAGTCACTCGAAAAACACTCGTTCTCGCGACGATCAACGGACACTCGCGCACACCACCGCTCCAGTGTGTGCGTGCGTGCGTGTGTGTGTGCGTGCGTGCGTGTGTGTGTGTGTGTGTGTGTGTGTGTGTGTGTGTGTGTGTGTGTGTGTGTGTGTACTATCCTGTTTTCCGGAACACGAGTCAATCTCTGAATTCATTTATTTTTATGGCCATTTTGTAGCCATTTTCAACAATATTGTTTTTGAGACTAAGTGGGCGTAGCCTAACTGTAGAAAGAACATTTTTCTTTATGCGTAATACTCCCTTCCTTATAATTCAGGGGAGGGCTTTTCTTTAGTAATCCTTCATACTTTCGGGAAGAAAAATACAACAGATTATGCAGTGGTAATTATCACCGAGTTTTTTTGAGCTTGTGGCATGAGTTTCAACCACAACTTTCACTCTGAGTTGGCACCGCTGAAAATGCAAACAAAAGGAATTACTAACCAAGTAGTCACCGTGGCTCAAGCGGTAGCGTCCGCGACTCTGAGGCGTCAGGTCGAGGGCTCGCGCCCCGTCACGGTCTGAGGTTAGCAAGGGCATGCACTCAGGGTAACGATTACATCTGCCAAAACAAGTCCTTCGCAAGAAGGCAACCGTCTTAGCCCTTGGTAGAAAAGGGAGTCCGTGACGTAAAACCGGAACAAACAATGAAATACTAACCATGCTGAGTCACTGGCATAAATCGCCCATGATGACATTTAAATTGAATATATAAATATACTTTCTCTTCGTCATTATTTTTTCTTTAACAGCTGTTTCCTTGTCTTGTAGGGTCGCTGCTCCTAAAAGGATATATATTTACATTCCTCTGGAAATGGAAGTTTCCAATCTTTATCATATTTTAAAGTGATATGTTATCACCAAAGTATGTTTAATAATCCTATGATTAAGGTTGTGCTTTGAAAGTTCAGGTACCCAGGCACAGTTCAGTTTCGGTTTTACGTCACGGACTCCCTTTTCTACCAAGGGCTAGGACGGTTGCCTTCTTGCGAAGGACTTGTTTTGGCGGATGTAATCGTTACCCTGAGTGCATGCCCTTGCTAACTTCAGACTGTGACGTGGCGCGAATCCTCGACCTGACGCCTCAGACTCACGGATGCTACCGATATGATTAAGGTTGTCCTTCAAAAGTTCAGATACCCAGGCACAAGGGACATTGTAATGCAGATAATTTTTTGGTATAGGAATCTGTACTTCAGTGGGATAAACTCTCTTTCTACACACGTCAAAGGAGATTTCTGGAACATGTTGTCTTGGAACTTTGTGTAGAACATACAATCCTCTGTGATACTTGACCATGTAAGCTTCCCCAATCCTTGGAAAACACTAAGGATACGAAGAATTAAACTGTCTGGTGAAGAGATGTTTTTGGAGAAAGATATTTAGACCCTTGTGGAAGCAGAACTTCTGAATCTTTGACTTTTTCAAGTATATTGTTCCGCAAATTATGTTTAAAGTTTAACGATGTAGGTTGTCTCTTGAAAGCTCGGCTACCAGGACAGAAGGCACTTCATGTTGAAGATCATTTCTGGCGAAGAAACCCGTACCTTTGTGGGAGAAGCTCTCTCTATACATATACACTCTATAGAGGAGATATTTGAAATTTGCTGTTTTTGGAACCTTATATGAAATATAAATTCTCCTCTGATTCTAAACCAACATGGAAAGTATTCAGAGATATTTTATTTATGTATGTATGTATGTGTGTGTGTGTGTGTGTGTGTGATTACGTAATTGTGATTACCTAATTGTGTTTACGGGAAAGAGCCCAAAGCTCGTATCTTCCCGTCTCCTCATCGGTTCCATTTTATACTTAGTCATACTTATCATACCTGTCCTTAAAACTATGGATTGAGATAGCATTAACTACCTCCTCGCTTAGCCAATTCCAATTATCAACTACTCTTACACTGAAAAAGTATTTCCTTACATCCTGCAAAGAAGTTTTCTTACGAAGCTTCAAACTATGACCTCTAGTTCTAGAGCCAGCCATATCAAAATATCGATCCCTATCCACTCTATCATAACCATGAAGTCATTTAAAGACTGTCACCATATCCCCCCTCACTCTTGTAGCTTCGAGTGATGGTAAGTCTAATTCCCTCAGCCTCTCATCATAACTGAGATTGCGTATTTCTGGCACCAGTTTCGTGGCATGTCTTTGAACTGTTTCAAGCTTAGCTATGTGCTTTTTCAAGTGCGGATTCCAAAAGGGGGCTGCATATTCGAGTTTTGGCCTCACATAGGCTACATAAATATTTCTGAACATTTCCTTGTCCATGTGCCTGAAGGCTACCCTTACATTTGATAAGAATGCATATGCTGCCCTTACTATGCCATTTATATGTATTTCTGGAGACAAATCTGCCAGTATGTTTACTCCTAGATCTCTCTCATTTTCTGTCTCTTGAAGTTGTACTCCAGCCACCGAGTAGTCAAGCTTGGGCCTTCTTGCACTTGTACCCATTCTCATTACCTTACATTTTGAAGTATTGAATTTCATTAGCCACTTTTCTGACCACTCATGCAGATTATTTAGATCCTCCTGAAGTTCTCTACCATTGTTCTCGTTTTTTACTTTCTTCACAATCTTTGCATCATCTGCAAACATATTCATGAATGAATTTACAGACTCTGGTAGGTCATTTACATATACAAGGAACAAAAGTGGCCCTAAAACTGAACCCTGTGGAACTCCACTACTAACTCTTCTCCAATCAGACACTGAGTGTCTTACTCTAACCCTCTGTTCCCTTCCTTCTAAGTAAGTTTTTATCCATTCCAAGACATTTCCACCTATTCTAGCCATTGATTGCAGCTTCCTAATAAGTCTCCCATGTGGAACAGTGTCAAACGCTTTCTGGAAGTCTAGGAATATGCAATCTGCCCAGCCCTCTCTTTCCTGTAAGATTTGGCTTACCTCATCATAAAATTCTAATAAGTTTGTTACTGTTGATCTTCCTTCTCTGAAGCCATGTTGCCTCACTGACAAAAAGTTGAAGGATTCCAAGTGAAGAGAGATATGTTTCCTTAGTAGTTTCTCCATAACTTTGCAAACTATGCTGGTCAAGGAAACTGGTCTATAGTTCAGAGCCGTATCCCTCCTTCCCTTTTTGAAGATAGGTATCACATTTGCTTGTTTCCAGCATCTTGGAATCTCCCCCGACTCCAATGACTCCTTAAATATGATACTTAGTGCCACTGATATTGTGTTTGCGCATTTTTTAAGCACATGAGGGGATATGTCATCAGGACCTGTAGCTTTATGAACATCTAAATCCATCAGCGCCTTGCATACCTCTGTGGCTGTAAGGTTGATGTTCTCTAGTACCGGCCCTTGGGCTTCTATCACACACTGTGTGTGTGTGTGCAAATTGGTGTTAAAATTTTGACTACTTATTTTGATCAAGACTTGTGAAGTTTATTATAAAAAGAACATGGGTATTGCTGTCTTTATTGGGGTCCAAATGTGAGGGTATTGTTTTATCTATATCTATCTATCTATCCATTTGTGTATCATTCTATCTGTCTGTCTGTCTATCTATATCTATCTGTCTACTTATCTACCCATCTGTTTATCATTATATTTGTTTGTCTCTCTATCTATCTATCTGTCTATCCTCCTGTATATCAGTCTATCTGTCTGTCTGTCTATCTATCTATCTCTATCCATCTAACTGTCTGTCTGTTTATAAATCTATTTTCGTCAAGTACGTCATGCATCATCCTCTCTTAAGAAATATTTTAAGAGGCTTATATTCCTCACCAGAGAGGCACCGGGTAAACCCTAAAGTGTCATAAAAAAACCTAATGGTGCCACGTTACCGTGTGATCTACAAACAGGATTCTTCTTTAATATGTGATCTACATACGGAGTTTACATAAGTGTGTGATCTACTCTTTAGAAGTAAACGAAGATGAAAAGAAAATAATTGACTTCATGATTAAGACACGTATGACTTGAAGTCATTTACGAATTTTTGACAACGCGGTTGTAGGTTCAGAATGGTTAGGTTAGGTGAGGTTGGATTAGGTTAGGTTAGATTATTATTATTATTATTGTTTTTATTATTATTATTATTATTATTATTATTATTATTATTATTATTATTATTATTATTATTATTATTTTAGGAATATGATAGATATTTCCATATGCAACCGTGTTACTTCTCGGTTCCCATACATCAGTGTTTACATTTCATCCGCTGTTTATACTTTCTCATCCTTCATTGTTTACGCCCTGGGCATAACACACCATGTGCTATCGGAGAATTTGCAGACATCTTAAAATTTTACTTGGTAATGATGGAGAAAGTTTCTCCATTATTATTATTATTATTATTATTATTATTATTATTATTATTATTATTATTATTATTGTTATCATTATTATTATTGACACAATTGCAATGCAGTTACGTATATTTAAGTGTCTTAAAATAATCCCCCTCCCTTGTCGGGAATCGAACCTGCGAACTCCAGATTAGTGTGCCACAGATTAGCCCTCTGTGATCCAGTGGGCTAAGCTGTGGCACTTTAGTCTAGAGTTCACAGGTTCGATTCCCGTTTAAAACTGTGTAACTGCAATGCATTTGTTTCTTCTAGCTAGCCTTGAGTTCAGAGGAGGAGAATTAAATGTGTTCGCTGGCCACTGGAGGGTTGGGAAGGGGTGTAACACGGAGATTAATGATTGCAGTGGCGTCCTTCCGTCTGTGAATTATCAGTAGATGATCCAGTTCTCCCTCTTATACAACTTTTGTGGTGCTGTGCAATAAGCTGTGGTGCTCTAAATCTAGAGTTTGCAGGTTCGATTCCCAAAAAAGGAGGGGAGATTATTATTATTATTATTATTATTATTATTATTATTATTATTATTATTATTATTGTTATTTTACCTTTTTGATACTGCCTACATATATATATATATATATATATATATATATATATATATGTGTGTGTGTGTGTGTGTGTGTGTGTGTGTGTGTGTGTGTGTGTGTGTGTGTGGTGTGTGT
>JAXCGZ010015285.1:7500-102500 GCA_037179515.1 Halocaridina rubra | reverse complement strand
TGTGTGTTGTTGATGGAGTATATCATTGAAGATATTCTTCCTGAGAGTAGAGGCACTGAGGACATGAGGAGGAACTATCCGAAAGGAGATTACATCAAAATGAATGAGCTTTTTGCAGTTATTGACTGGAGAACCTTATTTTACAACAAATCTGTACAAGAGATGTATGACATCTTTTGTGAGAAATATGGGAAGATAGTAGATTGCTGCATACCTGTCACCAAAGTAGGTGTAATTCATGCCAGAGAGAAATGGTTCGATAATGGGTGTAAAAGAGCTAAGGAGTGGAGAGACAAATGCTGGAAAAGGTATAGGAGGAGAAAAAACATAAATGCCTGGCAAACCTACAAGAGAGCAAGAAATGACTACCTAAGTAAAAGGAGAGAGGCAGAGAGAGACTATGAGAGGGACATCACCAGGAAGGCTAAAGAAAATCCCAAGCTTTTCCACAGCTTTATCAGAGGAAAACTGAAGGTAAAAGAACAGGTTTTAAGGCTAAAGAGAGCGGATGGAAGCATCACTGAGACGGATGAAGAGATCTGCAAAGAATTGAACAAGGAGTTTCAGTCAGTATTTACAGTAGAAAATACCCCACCCCCTCAGATTGCAGTGATAGAAGCTCAAGGGCCGGTATTAGAGAACATCAACCTTACAGCCACAGAGGTATGCAAAGCGCTGATGGATTTAGATGTTCATAAAGCTACAGGTCCTGATGACATATCCCCTCATGTGCTTAAAAAATGCGCAAACACAATATCAGTGGCACTAAGTATCATATTTAAGGAGTCACTGGAGTCGGGGGAGATTCCAAGATGCTGGAAACAAGCAAATGTGATACCTATCTTCAAAAAGGGAAGGAGGGATACGGCTCTGAACTATAGACCAGTTTCCTTGACCAGCATAGTTTGCAAAGTTATGGAGAAACTACTAAGGAAACATATCTCTCTTCACTTGGAATCCTTCAACTTTTTGTCAGTGAGGCAACATGGCTTCAGAGAAGGTAGATCAACAGTAACAAACTTATTAGAATTTTATGATGAGGTAAGCCAAATCTTACAGGAAAGAGAGGGCTGGGCAGATTGCATATTCCTAGACTTCCAGAAAGCGTTTGACACTGTTCCACATGGGAGACTTATTAGGAAGCTGCAATCAATGGCTAGAATAGGTGGAAATGTTTTGGAATGGATAAAAACTTACTTAGAAGGAAGGGGACAGAGGGTTAGAGTAAGACACTCAGTGTCTGAATGGAGAAGAGTTAGTAGTGGAGTTCCACAGGGTTCAGTTTTAGGGCCACTTTTGTTCCTTGTATATGTAAATGACCTACCAGAGTCTGTAAATTCATTCATGAATATGTTTGCAGATGATGCAAAGATTGTGAAGAAAGTAAAAAACGAGAACAATGGTAGAGAACTTCAGGAGGATCTAAATAATCTGCATGAGTGGTTAGAAAAGTGGCTAATGAAATTCAATACTTCAAAATGTAAGGTAATGAGAATGGGTACAAGTGCAAGAAGGCCCAAGCTTGACTACTCGGTGGCTGGAGTACAACTTCAAGAGACAGAAAATGAGAGAGATCTAGGAGTAAACATACTGGCAGATTTGTCTCCAGAAACACATATAAATGGCATAGTAAGGGCAGCATATGCATTCTTATCAAATGTAAGGGTAGCCTTCAGGCACATGGACAAGGAAATGTTCAGAAATATTTATGTAACCTATGTGAGACCAAAACTCGAATATGCAGCCCCCTTTTGGAATCCGCACTTGAAAAAGCACATAGCTAAGCTTGAAAAAGTTCAAAGACATGCCACGAAACTGGTGCCAGAAATACGCAATGTCAGTTATGATGAGAGGCTGAGGGAATTAGACTTACCATCACTCGAAGCTAGAAGATTGAGGGGGGATATGGTGACAGTCTTTAAATTCCTTCATGGTTATGATAGAGTGGATAGGGATCGATATTTTGATATGGCTGGCTCTAGAACTAGAGGTCATAGTTTGAAGCTTCGTAAGAAAACTTCTTTGCAGGATGTAAGGAAATACTTTTTCAGTGTAAGAGTAGTTGATAATTGGAACTGGCTAAGCGAGGAGGTAGTTAATGCTATCTCAATCCATAGTTTTAAGGACAGGTATGATAAGTATCACTAAGTCTAAAATGGAACCGATGAGGAGACGGGAAGATACGAACTTTGGGCTCTTTCCCGTAAACACAATTAGGTAATCACAATTAGGTAATCACACACATATATATATATATATATATATATATATATATATATATATATATATATATATATAATATATATATATATTGATCAAATATTCACCTTTTTATATGTGAAACCATGAAAAAAATATGCTTGTTTTTGGTCGGGATTCGACCTCTCAGCTAACTGACAGAGCTAGGGAATAAATATACTCTACCGAAGGCCTGTGTACATTTCATTCTCTCTTCCCAAACTCACTCTTGCTTGTTTTCGCATTTCATTCAAATCCCTGCTCTACAGGTATTGACACTCGTCAAATGCACACCTCTTTATAACTGGAAGCCTAGGCCACATGTATTGATTCCCTATTATTATTATTATTATTATTATTATTATTATTATTATTATTATTATTATTATTATTATTATTATTATTATTATTATTATTAGTATTATAGTTATTATTATTATTATTATTATTATTATTATTATTATTATTATTATTATTATTATTATTATTATTTCCTTCTGAGGGTTGGGGTAAGAATACTTCATCCGTGTTCCCCTGCGTGTCGTAAAAGTCGACTAAATGGAGCGGAGCGAAGGGACTGAGAATCCCCTCCTCTGTATTTACCTCCCACAAAATGTCAAAGTATTTTCTTTAACTCAGTCACCCCCCTTATAAGGGGGAATATTGCTTTGGTATATGGATGGATGGATTATTATTGTATAGCTCTTAGCAATTTTGCAGAATATGAGTTGTGGAAGAGCCGGGAGGATGGACTATGGCACTCCAGCATTGCCATCTGAACGGTCGCTAGCTCCCTCGTCATTGCCCATAGAGCAAAATTCTTTTCTGGTGTTACGTCACGGACTCCCTTTTCTACCAAGGGCTAGGACGGTTGCCTTCTTGTGAAGGACTTGTTCTGGCAGATGTAATCGTTACCCTGAGTGCATGCCTTTGCTAACCTCAGACCGTAACGGGGCGCGAACCTTCGACCTGACGCCTCAAAGTCGACGGACGCTATCGCTTGAGCCACGGTGACTACCCATAGAGCAAAGTAATCCCCTTGTGGGTTTTTTCGGCTACCCCCCAATTGGGGGAGACAGCCAAGGTAGATGGATGGATAAGAATCATTCCTTGGAAATCGTAGACTTTTGACAGTGCCAAAATCTTCAAGCCGTTAGTGAAGTGTAATCAAATAATCACAAAAGATTTGGTTGACTTAGGTAAACAATCTCTAGTACCTGAACCATTTGAAGTGCGCACTAAGGGGGTCGGTATCCTTTTTACTCACCTTTTGTTGGCGTTTATATAAAGGGATCCGGTTTTACGTCATGGACTCCCTTTTCTAACAAGGGCTAGGACAGTGTTGGCTTTCGAAGGACTTTTAGTTTTTGGCACTGTGCGGCTGTTACCCTGAGTGAATGCCCTTAATAATCTCGGACCAGGCGGGTTTCGAACCGACGACCTAACGACTCAGAGTCGGGTGTGCTACCACCCAGCATCGGCGGCCACATTGGCGTTTATATAATAATAATAATAATAATAATAATAATAATAATAATAATAATAATAACGTAGTCACCGTGGTCAAGCGGTAGCGTCCGCGACTTTGAATCGTTAGGTCGAGGGTTCGCGCCCCGTCACGGTCTGAGGTTAGCAAGGGCATGCACTCAGGGTAACAATTGCATCTGCCAAAACAAGTCCTTCGCAAGGATTGCAACCGTTCTAGCCCCTGGTAGAAAAGGGAGTTCGTGACGTAAAACCGGAATAATAATAATAATAATAATAATAATAATAATAATAATAATAATGATAATAATAATAATGTCTTATTTAACTCCAGGATAATGACTGGGTGTGAGAAAGGCGACTATAAATTTCTGTGTGAATATTTTATAGAAAGTGGCAGTGACAAAGTAGAAAAGTGAACTGCTGTACTCATTAAATTACTGAGTTAGCAGGAGTTAGGACACAAAACTCTCTCTCTCTCTCTCTCTCTCTCTCTCTCTCTCTCTCTCTCTCTCTCTCTTGCTCATTTATAAACAAGGTATCGATATCCAATTTGGAATGCGCAAGTGTATGATTGGGGCCATCACTTTTAATTTATAACTTTTATCATAATAACCGTTTCGACGCCCACTCAATCCTTCGCACACCCACGACCAAGAGGAATTATACAGAGAGAGAGAGAGAGAGAGAGAGAGAGAGAGAGAGAGAGAGAGAGAGAGAGAGAGAGAGAGAGAGAGAGAGAGAGAGAGAGAGAGAGAGAGAGAATGAATTTATCTGAAGCGACATAATAATTAAAATGTATTTATTTGTGGATAATCTATAATAATTTTATCAAGGTAACAAATTTATTGCAGCAATATTCTCTCTCTCTCTCTCTCTCTCTCTCTCTCTCCTCTCTCTCTCTCTCTCTCACACACACACACACACACACACACACACACACACACACACACACACACACACACACACACACACACACACACACACACACACACACACACACATATATATATATATATATATATATATATATATATATATATATATATATATATATATATATATAATTTTATTTTCCTTCTAATTAGTTGTTTCATCCACCAACTTATCTATTAATCTATATGTTATTGAATCTTTGTAATCAATTCTCTCTCTCTCTCTCTCTCTCTCTCTCTCTCTCTCTCTCTCTCTCTCTCCTCTCTCTCTCTCTCTCTCTCTCTCTCTCTCTCTCTCTCTCATTTTCTCTTTTATTGTACTGTTAAGGTATATAGTCAATACTGTCCTCATGTCTTTTTTTTTGTCTTTTCAGTGTTTTGAACCGAAGTCCGGAACACCTCATTAAGGAAATTATATTAGTGGACGATTTCAGTGATGATCGTAAGTATTATAATAAATTTAGAGTTGAGAGAGAGAGAGAGAGAGAGAGAGAGAGAGAGAGAGAGAGAGAGAGAGAGAGAGAGAGAGAGAGAGAGAGAGAGAGAGAGAGAGAGAGAGAGCGTTCCAAACTCTTTAGTGAAATTATTTTAAAAGTGTATTTTTTTTTGTTGATTTTCTCCTTTAAAATATATATGTTAATAAACAAGTCATGTATAAGTCCTGAAGCAATCTACACAAAACAAAATTATTTTAGTAATAGTTAAATTATTATATTTGAGCTCAATTCTCTCTCTCTCTCTCTCTCTCTCTCTCTCTCTCTCTCTCTCTCTCTCTCTCTCTCTCTCTCTCTCTCTCTCTCTCTCTCATATCGTTAGGTAGGTTTTATAGGATTTTTAAGAGACTGCCAACTTACCCTAACCTAACATACCTAACCTTTCACAGCTGTTAATAAAAGACAGATTCCAGTTCTTTGGAAGTTCCATAACTGAAGATAACAGTTTTTGAATTCATTATGGCAGAAGAAGAGCAAATAAAAGGTTTAAATAAGTAACTGCAATCGCAACAGAAGCTGGCAGCAGCAATCATGGGGTCAACCCAGCTTTTGTGTATTGACCCGTCCCAGAACGTCCTCTCACCCACCCACCCCTCTTCCTCTCTCTCTCTCTCTCTCTCTCTCTCTCTCCTCTCTCTCCTCTCTCTCTCTCTCTCCTCTCTCTCTCTCTCTCTAAGAACTATAAGAATACTCCTATTAATAAATTCAACTTATGGCGTATCCATTTTTTGTTCAAATAAAATATACACATACGTGAATCTTAGTAATAAAAAATCTGAAAGACTCTAATGCATATGGATCAGATGGAATTTGTTTTCGTTTTATTAGAGATTCATTATTTGTAATAGCTTATTATCTGACGGTAATAATCAATACTTCCATAGTTACCAATATCTACCCAGATTTATGGAAAAATCCCCATGTAATTCCTGGTTTTAAAAATGGAAATCCTGACGACGTCTCTAACTATAGACCAATCTCTTTACTACCAATTTTATCAAAGATACTTGAAAAGATTGTTGCAAATCAGTTAAGTGAGTTTCTTGAAAAAAATAAACTTATTGCAAAAAGTCAACACGGTTTCAGGCCAAAATTATCAACTGAAACTGCCTTATTGAAAATATCAGATGAAATATACAAAAATATAGATAATAAGAAAATATCATTGCTACTACTACTCGATCTTTCTAAAGCTTTTGATAGTGTACACCATACCATTCTATTAGAAAAATGCAAAAAAATGAACATTGACCCAAGCTGGTTCGAGAACTATTTAAAAAACCGCTACCAGTCAGTCAGAATAAAAGATGTAGTCTCAAGTCGCAAGAAGGTATTGTTTGGGGTCCCTCAGGGATCGGATCCTAGGACCTATACTTTTTCTAATATATGTAAACGATCTAGTAAAATATTTACCTAACTGTTATGTCATTCAATATGCTGACGATACTCAAATCTTAATTGAAGGAGAAATTAATGATTTAGAAAATATTATTCGTAGAGCAGAAGAAATTTTGTATATGGCTAAACGTTACTTTCTAAAAAATGGTCTGTTACTTAATGAAACTAAAACCCAATCTATTCTTATCGGATCCAGACAATTATTATCAGAAGTTGATGACAATCTTCATATAAATTTTAACGGTAATATCATTAAGCCAATGAACTCGGTAAAGAACCTAGGTGTCTATTTTGACCGTTACATGAATTTTGAAATGCATATAGATGAAATTTATAAAAAAGTAATGGGTACTCTAATATATCTAAATAGGGTAAAAGACTCATTTGAAACATCAACTCGTATAATAATTGTCCAGTCCTCAGCTATGAGATTAATTAATTACTGTCTCAAAGTTTGGGGATGTACAAATAAGACTCAATTACAAAGAATACAAAAGTTACAAAACTTTGCAGCACGAGTGGCTGTTGGCAATGTAAGAAAATACGAGCACATCTCTCCTGTTTTAAAAGATCTAGAATGGATAAAGATTAGAGATAAATATGTTTTTGATATATGTACCTTTGTTTTTAATATACTAAGAAACAATATTCCTGATTGCTTGTATAATTTTTCTACAGTAAGCTCAGTTACCGGGTTAACTACCCGTCAAGGGGAAGATTTATTAGTACGAAGGTCTAAAACTGATATTGGCTCAAGAGATATAAACATTCGTGGACCTCATTTATATAATCAGCTTCCCAGAGAACTAAAAAATGCTGGTTCAGTGTATACTTTTAAATATAATCTTAAGAAGTTACTCTTAAAGGAAGATTTTACTTGTAAATTTTAATTGTACACCCATATTTGAATACCCAATGTATGTTGGAAATAAAGTCTTATTATATTATTATTATTATTATTTAAGAAGGGAAATTATTTTAATATTCTCTTGTTCTTGTTATTTCAGCGATGGATGGAGCCGAGCTGGCCAAAATTCAAAAAGTAAGGGTTATAAGGAACGACCAAAGAGAAGGTAAGAAAAATAAGTATCTATCTATCTATCTATCTATCTATCTATCTATCTATCTATCTATATATATATATATATATATATATATATATATATATATATATATTTCTATCTATCTATATATCTATCTATCTATTTTATTGGATAAGAATTTTTATCCCTATAGTAGTATTACCATCAGATATATAATAAACACTCTATGCTGAGTCCCAGCAGTGAGCAAGGTTCAGTCTCTGGGGGAGAGATGGAACTTCAAGCCAGAATATTCTAGTCAAGGCATTAATACAAGATACACAATAGCAGAAGGGTCTGCCCCTCACATTTTTCCCTTTTTATCTATTTCATTTTTGTGTTTATCCTCCCAAATCTTCCCATTCTCCCCCCCCCCACGTCAGTGATGACATCACTTATTTTCCTTCCTCTTTCCTATTCCATCCTAATGATGATAGTGATGTCAAGATTTCCTTAAGTCATGGCAAAGAAAAATCTAGAGTTCGGTGTTTATAGTTAAGACTTGTCAAAGTTATGGCAAAGAAATATCAAGAGTTCAGTGTTTATAGTCAGAACTTGCCAAAGTTATGGCAATGAAAAATCAAGAGTTCATTGTTCATAGTCAAGACTTGTCAGTTATGGCAAAGAAATATCAAGAGTTCAATGTTTATAGTCGGGACTTGCCAAAGTTATGGCAAAGCAAAAATCAAGAGTTCAGTGTTTATAGTTAAGACTTGCCAAAGGCATGGCAAAGAAAAATCATAAGTTCAGTGTTTATAGTTAAAGACTTGCTAAAGGCATGGCAAAGAAAAATCATGTGGCCGGTGATAAAGTCACAAGTACAAAAAAATACAGGTTAGGTTAGGTAGATTAGGCTAGGTTATGTTAGAGTTTTATGTCTGTGACTTTTTACCTGGATTCGAAAGTCAAGAACTCGATGCTAATTTTTTTTAGTTCATAGTTGTGATGCAGAATTTCTTTCTGTGTTGAAGTTTGGTGCACAGCTTTGCTGCCATGGAACCAGTCTCTATAGTAGGGTAGAAAATGATCAATACCTAGATTCTGAGAACATGTTGTCTGAACATTTAATTAGGAAATAAGGTTCAATATAAAAATGTCATAGAAAAGAATAAAAGAACATCTCTTTAGAATAAAAAATAAATAAATTTAATTTCTGTTTCAGCAAACTGTTCTAGCTAGAATGAAGCGGCTCTCCCAAAGAATATATAAATAAATTAATAAAAGTAGTAGTGGTAGTAGTAGTAGTAGCAGTAGTAGATGCTATTATCGTCTTATCAATTTACCATTAATAGGCAGACATTATCTTGCCTTGGCTCCAAAATATATGATCGTGGGTGTTACCATTTATATTTACGAAGTAAAAATAACTTTGGACGCAAAACCATTTTATGGATTTTGTAATAATTCATAGAACAAGGAACATATTGTGGTACCCTGTGCCAAAGATTTATTTCACCACTCCTCCTACAATAATGGTCGACTTGGCTTCATGAAATTCCCTCCATCTATCTATCTATCTATCTATCTATCTATCTATCTATCTATCTATCCATCTGTTTATTATACATATTTATCTTGTATTTTCAGGCACGCAGGTAAAATTCCCTTATATGGCATTTTTTGCCCACTTTTCAGAGGTTACTGTGTGTATGTTCATATTATTATTATTATTATTATTATTATTATTATTATTATTATTATTATTATTATTGGTGTAATTTTTCGAGTTTCAATCTTTACACACACACACACACACACACACACACACACACACACACACACACACACACACACACACACACACACACACATACACACACACACACACACACACACAAGAATAAGACAGTTCCTGCTACTAAGATGAAATAGCTTCTATCAAAGTGTCATCAGTTCCATTAATGGTCATGCCAGCCACTTTGATAGAATATCTTAGGTACGATGACATTCTCATTACTGTCTCTCTTGCCCGTGTGGTTGACTGAATATCGACTTGATGGTCAGCTAGATAGAGGCTTTGCTGTTTATTCATTAATTAGTTTTTTTATTTTAATTTTATCATTTACTTTTAGGAAACCCGCATTTTAGGAAGTGTCAGGAGCGCGATACATTTTAATCTCAGGCTTTATATAGATTTTTTTTTTTTTTTTTACTATTGCTTGAATGTGTTGATGCTTGGTGCCCCTTGTCAGTTAGTATATTTTTCCACTTGCAGAGCAAGTTTAATATTTATGATTATATGGCATGAGGCATGTGATCGCCATGGCCAAGCGGTAACGCTCGCGACGTTGATTTTCAAGTGGTGAGTTCGAGGCTCGCCATAGTCTGAGGTTAAGAAGGGTATTCAATCAGGGTAGCAGTCACACTTGCCAAAACCAAAGTCCTTCGTAAGAAGGCACTGTCCTGGCCTTTAGTAGAAAAATGAGTCCGTGACGTAAAACTAATCACATATCGCATGATGCCTCTTGGCATCCTGAAGAAACATGCCTGAAAGAATTTGAGTGTTTAGTGGTGGAGGAGGGGAGCTCTGGCTACATATATAAGAGTTTCCTTGATAGTGAGGTTGACTTTAGCAAATTAACCTCTGGTTCTGACTCCTCTACTGCTGCAGGTCTTCAAGACCATATATTTACCACCTTCTACCTTGCCAATGCTGCCTCTTGCCCCTTGAAAATTATTACACTTCGAGGAGATACTGGAGCTCTACCTTCATTGGCCTGGCATGTGTTACTTGGCCTTGCCAGTGTGGGAGGGATGCAACTCACCAACGTATCAGAGCAGCTATGAAAGTAGTAATGATAGAAAAGAGAAAGAGATGATACTCTGGTCAATGCACGCCAGTATTAGATAATTTTTTGTCCTTAGCTTTCTTCAGCTGATCTGTACATTCTGTTAGGTCTCTTTCTTTTCCGGGTTTTGCTTTGTTGGAGTTTTCTTCTCTCCCGTTGCATCGAAAACCATCTCTTTCACACACACAACACACACACACACATATATGTATGTATGTTTATATATAATATGATTTTTAGGTCACTTCTATCACTATAGTTGTATTATTATTATTATTATTATTATTATTATTATTATTATTATTATTATTAATATTGCAATGTTAATGATGATGATGTTACAGGTCTAATGCGATCCAGAGTGCGGGGCTCCGATGCAGCCACGGCTCCTATATTGACTTTTCTCGACTCCCATTGTGAATGCAATCAACACTGGCTAGAGCCCATGTTGGAAAGAGTAGCTGAGGTAATTAAGTATATTTTGTCGAAATTTTTGCAGACCTCGATGAGAATGCTTCAAATTTTATATTTTATGTTATTGAATTTTTTTTTAATACACATGATCAATTGCTTAGAATTTCTTGAAAAAATATGAAAGACATTGTGAAGGCCAAGATGATCCAGTAATGTGATGTTGATCGGCATTAAAAAGTCATGCTTGTGAGACGTTCAAATTTTGTTGAAAGAACTTGAGTTCAATACTAATCTCTTCAAGTTGCTGCTCATATCATACCATTCAAGATTGCTGGCTGAGAGAGATGCGCGAGGCTTCCACACTAAATATTGAGGGCAAAATAGATATCCTATTGTGTCAGTCATACTTTGATGTTATAGATTGTTCTATTCCATCACACACTGTTTTTATGTCTTCTAGTAAAAGATTATGTACCACTCTGCAAATGTAATTACATATATAAATTCAGAAATAGCAGCTATGTATGTAATTTTTATAGATTTTTAATTTGTATAGTTGAAGTAATTACAAAGCACACATATCAACTGTTTTCAAAAACGTGACTACAGATTGTTGTAACCATTTTCAGAGTATTTAATGCAGTAATAAAGTACAGGAACATATGAGTAAAAATATGCAGATTTATCTTTTAGTAACAAAATTCGCTTGTTAATCTGAGAGCTTTCTAATACCTTTGATTTCCACCATTTCAATGTCAGTACCTGAAGCACAATGCTTCACCGAAATCCATATTTGAAATTACAATGTAAAATATTAGATTTGTTTTAATTATTAACATTAAACTCGCATTTTAAGTCAGATGGGTCTCAGTCCATATCCAGTATAGATTATAAAGATGTATATTTATTATTTACCTTAATATTAGTGCAGATAAAAAAAAATCCACCAACATTTCCTCACAAGCTACAAATGAAATTTCAAAGAGCCGTATGTAGCATGTGAGATACGGTTTGGCCCTAGAGAGAAAGAGTATTTTCAAGCATTTTGATGTAATATATTACATTATGGGCTTTTAGAAACTCCTAATAATCTGTATCATGACTTTGTTTTTTCCTGAGCACAGGATCGCACGAGGGTAGTCTGTCCCATTATAGACGTGATCAGCATGGATACGTTTCAGTACATTGGTGCTTCGGCTGATCTCCGTGGAGGTTTCGACTGGAATCTCGTCTTTAAATGGGAATATCTTTCATCGGACGAGAAAAAAAAGAGGCAGAGAGATCCTACACAAGTCATAAAGTGAGAGAAAGACTGTAGTTATATCCCATATTTATATTATTATTACCATAAAACTGCAAACAGTTTTTAAATAATATTAATAAACATTGATAAATTTTTAAAATTTTATAACATTCATTTTCCATGACGTGCGAGACCTGTCTCTCCTACCTAAGTGTTGGTATTTTCCTGTATTTTTTCAGGACACCAATGATTGCAGGTGGATTATTTATGATAGACAAGTCCTATTTTGAAGAACTTGGGAAATACGATATGTCTATGGATATTTGGGGAGGAGAAAATCTAGGTAAGCAGACAAAATTGGACAATTGAATATTATACTTCAGGGTGAAATATCTACAACAACAACATTTTCTCTCTCTCTCTCTCTCTCTCTCTCTCAACATGAAGGCTGTCCCCAGTGAATTTTACTCTCCTCTCTCTTCTACAGAAATATCATTCCGGGTGTGGCAGTGTGGTGGTAGCTTAGAAATTGTGCCGTGTTCTCGTGTAGGTCACGTGTTCCGTAAGCAACACCCTTATACTTTTCCCGGAGGCTCTGGAAATGTGTTCGCTAGGAACACTCGTCGAGCTGCCGAGGTTTGGATGGATGAGTACAAGAAGTATTACTATGCAGCTGTGCCACTGGCAAAAAGTGTCAGTTTTGGAAAGTAAGTGATTTGTATAGCTCCATGGGTGCCTGCTTAAGAGCTAAATGCATTAGGCATCCTTTCTGAATATTTTGTTTGTTTGTGACTATTTTACTCTGCCATTTTATATATATATATATATATATATATATATATATATATATATATATATATATATATATATATATATATATATATATATATATATATATATATATATATATATATATATATATATATATATATTATATATATTATATATATATATATATATATATATATATATATATATATATATAACCAATCATTCCTTTTGCATTTCAGTATACAAAGCCGACTAGAATTACGACGGCAGCTGAAATGTCACAATTTCAAATGGTATATGGATAATGTATATCCTGAACTGAAAGTCCCAGATGCAGTGCATGCTACCTTTGGAGTTTTCAAGCAAGGTCTGAAGTGTATGGATACATTAGGACATAGAGCTGAAGGCACTGTTGGACTTTACGCGTGTCATGGCACTGGTGGCAATCAGGTATAGATTCGATATGGTGTTTGTGATTACCTAATTGTGTTTACGGGAAAGAGCCCAAAGCTCGTATCTTCCCGTCTCCTGATCGGTTCCATTTTAGACTTAGTGATACTTATCTTACCTGTCCTTAAAACTATGGATTGAGATAGCATTAACTACCTCCTCGCTTAGCGAATTCCTGTAAGTAGGACTACTGCTCATTTCTCAGTGAATGAACCTGGGATATGTAGTACCACCAAGGAAGGAATATGCCACTACTTAGAAAGACCCATTCCTATGGTACTTCATCAGTGTATTTGTAAAAGCACATTGAGAAGTCGGAGAGACTGAGTGCATATATTTAATCTGTGAATGGGAAAGATATTAGATATCAATTAACATAATACTAGTGCAGAATAGGGTGACCCACCCTACTTACGTTGATGGTTATCTGTCCCTTAGTAAATATAAGTGACATGATTTAATTTTCGTTGCCCACAACTTATATTTGCTTTCATTCGCAGGAATGGTCTATAACGAAAGACATGCTGCTTAAACATAGTGAGCTCTGCCTTACTCTTCCAGAACCCAGGGCTGACGTTGCTCTCATTTTGGAACCTTGTCAAAATAATGAATTGCAGGTATGATGCAATTTGCACTTGAACACTATGTGACTATTATCCATCCATATACCAAAGCCATATTCCCCCTTATAAGGGGGGTGGCTGAGTCAAGGAAAATACTCTGACTTTTTGTGGGAAGTCCAAGCTTAATATATCTTGGCATACTCTAAATTCCCACATTAATTCTTATGTTCTCTAATTTTTTCTATTAAACATTTTTGATGTTCTTTACGAACCTTCTGAATAATATTCAAAGAAGAATGTATTGATTTTATTTATGGGAGAAGTAGGTTTCTTTCTGTAAGTGGAGAGGTGAGAACTGAGTGAAATTTTATGCAAATATGCAACCTAATGGAGACGTTTGGCAGTGTGTATTTCCCTAATGATCTCGCGCAAGGGGGACTTGATGTTTAGGTATCGGATAATATTAATATGTTGACAATAAATTAGGAGCAAAAGTATAGGAGAGCTAAGTGTAGAGTATTATTCTATATACAGTATAAATGTTTTGACTTTTATATCTGTTATGTACAGAAAAGTTGCTGAGAATGTGTTTTGCAGCATTAAAAAACTAACGCACTTAACATGCTTTCACTAGTGCACCATTTATTATTGTTGGATATCATACTCTAGAAAACATGTTTAGAAGTTCTGTTATGCATATAGGATTTATATTACTCTTTAGTAACAAATAGTTCCTTGTGTAGAAATATCCTTAAAACCCTCATGTGTTTAGACCAGATATTACATTATTCCATAAAGCTTGATTTTTTTTCTAGAAATGGATTCGAACAGATGGAGATCGTATGATAAAGTCTGAAGGACACAGTTTATGTATTGACAGCTCAAAAGAGAAGGTCATGGGGCTAACTGCCGAACGATGCGACAAAAGTATTATAACGCAGAGGTGGACTTTCGTCGCTAATAAATCTCAGTAATTGAAATGGTGAGTTTTTATATATATATATATATATATATATATATATATATATATATATATATATATATATATATATATATATATATATATATATATATATATATATATATATATATATATATTTATATTTATTTATTTATTTTACGGAAGCCCATCAGTGAAACAACACATAGAAAATAACGCTATATTTTGGGTCCTAATTTGAAATGCAGAAATTCATGATTGCATATCTTGGTTGGTGTTTATAATTTACATAAAAGAAATTTGGAACTGTGTATTTTAAATTACCTTTGCCTTTAGATATGCATAAATGATACTTATATTGCTATGCAATATGACATTTCTTTATAAGTACTAAACCTAATCTGTGTTAAATCTTTTACAGGTAGAGTTGTTGGAGGAGCAGAAAATATAATAAGATGAGATTGCAGGTATATCAGTGAGTGAATGACTTTTGGTGATGATGTATTTACCTTTGAAAAAAGAATATACGGTATATTCAAATGCTGCATTTCGTATACTGAGGATACTCTATAGATTCATTTTTATGCTAAAAATGCAATCTTTTTTTATGCCAGAAACTTTTATGGTTTGAGGAAAAGAAAAACCATCCGTAAAGTGTAGTGAATATTTTAGTCACTAAAGTAAAATCTGTTTTAGTTTAATGGAGCTTGCGTTTTTTTGTGTTGTACTTGTGACACACTACAGTAATATCATTGTGATAAAACTTCCTCTTAGCTGACTTTACCTCAGATAGTGTTGATGATCTATCATACAATAATTATAAAGGAAATCATACAGAATAAACTCCTACTCCAGTGATCAGAATACAGTAGGAGGATAATAGGGTTTTCTACTCTAACTGCAGTGATATGAATATGTTATTATGGTGAAATCATTTTTCAGAATGTTAACTTTCATGACATCCGTGATCATGTCCTTTCCTATAGGTCCAGGCATGGAATGATATGTGCATGAGAAAAAAAGTCTCATTACTTGGAACTACAAGATTGTATAACTTTAGCAGAACCATTTAAATGTTATATTTCTTTCATCTTTTTACCTTGACAAGCATGATTTGGGATCCCATTCACTAGGATACATCATACAGTGTGCACTTTCAGAAATGTGACTGTTCGGTATTATAACTGAATGTGAATTATGAATTTAAAGAGAGATTTGCATCTTTTTAAAATGTTATTCATATTAGATTAGCATATAATGCTTTTGAAAAATTGTACTGATTAATTAAGGAATATTTTCGGAAATAGCAGTTAAATCTTTTTCTTGTGAAAAAAAATATGATGTATAGTATAAACTTTTTGTTATTTGTGGACATATTACTTTTTTTTTTAAATTGTGATTGGAGTTAACTATTTCCAGAGTGAATTCATATGTTTCCTTACACTTACTTGGCTCGCTTTCTCTAGATGTCATAGTTGAGTTTCTTGCGGCTTCTGTCTTAGGGTGGCCACACATGGTGTAATTTGGCCTTGGAGACCACCGGATAGATCTGGTTGGGGCCAACCAGATTGGATTGTCAATGGGCAGGTAGTGGTCCACAACCAGCCTGTAGACGATCCAGTCTGGTCCAATAAAACCAGATCTCTCCAGTGGTCCTAAATCAAATCACAGTTTTTATGGGCATCCTTATGTGACAAATTTGATGCATCAGATACATTTTTGAAAAATGTAATCTATTCAGTGAAAGATGATATACAATATATCATATGAACGCATGTTCATAATTTCCTGAACTCCCAATGGACATTATAATGATTTAGTGTTGTAAGTAATCACTCATTATTCTATTATTAGTGCCACAGTTATAACAATAAAAATTTCGATTTCTATTCATGCAGTGAAATAGTTATTGTACTTTGTGCCATGAATACTCTTCTACACTAGATTGTCATTCATATGCCCAAAATCATCCTCAAAATGTTGCATACAATATAGGCTTTCTTTTTGTTCATCACATTTTCAGTATAAAAAGTCATCTTAATATTAAAGTTTTTACTGAGCATTCCATTTGGACAAAGTTTAGGATCATAGACTTTCCCCTATAATGTCTCATGACCGATTCTCTTCCAGTTCTTATTTTGTATACAGTCACTTGTCCTCCTCATCATTTCTCTTCTTCTTAGACTGTATCTAACCTTTTTTAGTCTCTGTCATATCTGCTTACTTTCTGTTTTTGTCTTATAGTAAGGATACCTATGCTGTGACTTTATAAATCATACTGGTGAAGAGCGTTTATATGTAAGACGCGTTTTAACATATACTGTATTGGTCTCAGCGCATGAGAAGCTAATGTTAAAGAAGGGCAACCAGTATATACTTTATGTTATAATAGAAATTCAATTTCTGTACTTTACCCTATATTTCATATTCATATTAAATAGATATGTCACAGCATACAAAAAACAAGTTTATATTTTTTTTCATTTTACAGTTCCACTTGCAGCTATGTATTTTATGATCATTCCAATTTCAGGACATTTAGAAGCTATATACTCTAGACACTTTCAAGAGTTTCTCTCTAATTCTATGGGATTCCACTTTTATATCAAAAACAGAAAATCTTATAAAAAATAAATTAATGTTTAAGCTTTCTTGCGAGTGTTATATATGCTCTATGTGAAATATAAAGTTGATGAAAAATTAGTAGTTGTACTCTAATCATGCTTGCGTGTTACTTGTTAACTAGTTGAACGTTTTGTAGAAAATTGTGTGACATGAGAGAGAACATTTGTTACCAAAGCACCTTTGTTAAGATGAATTTTTTTTTACCTCAATTGCAGAATACATCTGTGTGACTAACATCCTCAAAGACTTAAAACGTTGATGTTTAATCTTAGGTATTTAATATTTTAACTAGAGAGCAAATGATTAGTCAAGATAATAAAAAATTTTATTTGTGCTATTATGACTCAGACTAGTCTAATGAGATGCGACCCCAGTTATATATACGAACTCCTACAGTGATTGTCATGATGTAAGATGGGATGATTGCAATGGGAGATGAAATAAGATGATGGTATTATGCATGATGGCATCTGTTTTATATATATATTTTTTTTTACATATTTGAAAGTATATGGAACCAATGCAGTGTTTTTCTTTGTATATGTAGGAAACAGTCATAGTTTTTATAATTGGTTACTGATATAGTTATTGTTGACTGAAGACTTCCATCATGGAATTAACCATGAACCTATTATGAGTTTTACATAAAAGTATTTCATATTTTTATACCATACCCATGTATGATCATTTTCTAAAGAATATTTTTGTTTAAATTAATTAGTATATTGTGAGTTGCAATTCTATCATTGCCCATCATTGAAATCTTTTTTTTATTCAAAGTGTATTATACTATTCTTTAGAATACATAATGAACCAAAGAACTGGCACAGTAACAACTCTTAAGTGCATTTTGTGGTAGAGTGCAACAAACGCATTCAAAAAAATTATTTAGGAAACCTAAATTCTAAATACTCAAGTACTGTAGGTATATGAGTAATTTTTTTTTTGTATCCACACATTTCAAGATTTTTTTTTTCTTGTATCAAAAACTCAGAGAAAGAGGCATTATCAGTTCTCTTCTTCAACCCTATAAAGTATCTTCCTATGACAAGCAAAATATCTTCTTTTTTCCTTTGACAGCTTTATTAGCCTGTCTTTATACGGGGTTGCTGTTTTTGTTGAGTCGCTTCCACCTGCTTCTGTCACCTGTCATGTTGGTATCCAGACTCTTCTCTTGGGATACCAGTGTGGAATTTTTCCTCCTTGCTCACCAGGGATAACGCTTTTAAGTGCATCTTAATTGCATAATGGAGAGGTGAAGATGAAATGTTTCTCAAACACAAAATAAATTATATTCAGCAGCTTATTTATATTAGACAATATAATGATAATTTAAATGCATGTTAAATTAGTTTATGCATAAGAAGTACAGTATATCGTACATGCATAGCTGATGGATACCTATTACATTAAGTTGTATCAGTAATTCAGATTTATATTTTGTGCTATACACTTAGGTAATATTAATTCCATAATGTTAAAGTCATTTGAATGTAAAGTGCTTGTTTATTCATATGGGATCTCATTTAGATAGATTCTTATACTGTTCCTATTGTTTTTTTTATGCCCGTGTTTGTAAATCGAACCAGTGTCACTTTTAAAAGAATTGCTTCAGACACCTGAGAGTTAGGAAGTTATTTACCCAGGGGGCTTCTGCACTGTTATCTAAGGTACAGCATAACATTGTAAATTTTCCAGAATTCTTTAGCGCTGTTAAATATGTAATATAAAGAAGTTTTATATATAATTTATAGGTGAGATGTACCTGATAAATTTTTTTATGATTGTCTCTACAGATGTCTGTATGTTCAGGTCCCTATTATCAATTACATATTTGTTTTGTTTTAAAGCGATACGTGTGTTTTCTGTAGGCCAAAAGATAAGGTTTCTTTTGAAGACAATCGAGTCATTTCCTTTAATTGTACAATTAAGCAAGTTATATAGTGCTAGTACTATAATATGATTTGTAGATGCTTCTTAAGTGTACGTGTACAGCATATTTAGAGTGCACAAAAATCAAGATTCTGCTATTATAGTTTCATAGTTTATGGAAGAGTAATATATTTTGTTTATATTCCTTTAATTTTATAAATAAGTTTAATGTCGTCACATTTTTTGCCATTTTGCTTGGTATTAAGACAGCGAATCTATGTCAGAATGTATTTAATTGCTCTAGTCTTGTTTTTTTACAGTTACAGAGGTGTTAAATGTGTGTATTGCTGGTTATAATTGTCTTGGTGAATTCAGATAGGAAATCTTTAATTACCATATACAGTATCTTTAAGAATAAATATATTGTAGTATAGTCCCAGTCATATGCATTAGAAGCTACTTTTACACAGTATTAAATCTATCTCCTTAGAATCAGAGTGTAGTATATCAGATGTTCTCTCGACGCAATGTAAAACTACTTAAATACCACGGTTTCATTACAGGACATATTGCAAACTGATTGGAGATTGTAGATTCATAGAAATTTTTGGTTTTTGTAAGCAACTTTAGGGCTACAAGAGGGAGCTGTCTTTGAATATGCAGAGATCAGTAGCTTTCTATGGAAGCTGTATAATTCAGTATTGTATGAAATATTTATATGAGTCTTGTGTATGTGAAACAGAAGTTAAAACCATTTAGAGATTTTAACATAGTCTCTAATCATTACTTTATTTTCTAAAAGACTCTCTGTATGGATAGTATACATAGATTATCACAGTCTGTTAGCTCTATAAGTGGACAAAGGAACTTCATTGTGCTGTATGTTGATCATGTAAAGATGAGTAAACCCCTAGAACATTAAGGTAAGGTTAGGTTTAGTTAGTCACAGGCTAAACCCAAGCCTAACCAACCCTAATAGGTTTTTTTAATGAGTGACGCAAGGACGGGCAAAGTAAATTGCCCTCATTGGGTCCAGGCGCGAAGAAAACATAGAACAAATAGAAATAGAGATGGGGAGTGTCGTGACTGGTCTTATGTGAAGGAATAATAAGAGATATGTTCTGGGGGTTCATTATCTGGAAGATACTTGTGTCACTTTTATTTTTTGCTTTCTTAATTGGTATGATGTATTTGTTTGTGTCTTTAAAAGGAATATTATGGTAACCATAAATTTTTTTTATTTTAGAGAGGCCAGTAAGATTTGCATTTAAGATAGGTGTTTACAACAAATGTCAGTTACTTGGTATAGTCAGTAATGATTGGCTTCATCCAATTATTTTTTTTGTATTATAATGTACTTAAGTTTGAAGTATGTAATCCTTTTTGCTGAATACTTTACCCTGTACATATAATTACAAAAGGCCAGTGGTATGAGGTGAATATAAGGGATGGGGGCATTGACAGTCTCTACCTCCTCATACAGTATTTGATTTCTGTTTGGAAAACAACAGAGAGTAGTGAGAATTGGATGGAATAGGATAAAAAGCTACTACCATGGTTTTTTCTATGATTTATGGCCAGTTCGGTACTTTTTAGTGCCGTTCTTTTGGTGCTAAATTGTTTTGGCGTTGCCCTTATGGCACTAAGCTAACCTAACCTAGCCAAAACAGCTTAGTACCAAAAAAGCAATACCAAAACAGTTTAGTGCCAAATGAGTGGTACCAATGAGTCCCATTCCGGTTGTTGCCACTCTATTACCTTCAGCATTGAAGATTTTGTTAACAGGAGAAAAAATATTTATATATAGTACTACCAGTAACTGATTAGCAGAGCTGAATAATATGAGTAAGTTTCATAATTATGTCTCCACTCACTCCTTATACATACAAAACATGCCTGTTTGTATGCATTTTCATATAATGTATTTTTGCAATATTTAAATTTTTTTATTCAAAGATTATGGTTATAGAACAGATAGTACATTATACTTAAACACATTCGTCAAAAATACTATAAAACAAGAAATTACAAATCTCAACCAACAACAACATACAAATTGTCTGCTTACAAGAAATAACACTACACAGAACACATAAAACACCCACATTCTATAAATTCATCACCATTACACAAGCCCAGATCAGAGGTGGCAGTGGTGGACTTATCACTATGGTACACAAATCCATTACTTTCATAGACATCAGTGCACATACAAATTCCTTCCTCTCCCCATATGACTGTTACAGAATACAGTCAGTTAAACTATGCACAGGCAATGCATCAGTTATAACCATCAAACATATACTGTATACACTTACCCTCAAACATCCCCCCACAGTACCCAACAGCTACACCCCACAAGTACAATACATCAACAATTGCCATACACCAGAAAAATATCCTCATCAGGAACTCATCCATATAGTGGTCACCTTGGCAAAGAGGTAGTGTTTGTGGGATCGAGCCGTCAGGTATAGGGTTTATGGCACACCTTGGTCCGAAATTAGAAATGATATTGACTCTGGGTAATGATTATACCTGCCAGAATGAAAGTCCTTCGCAAGAAGGCACAATCCCAGCCCTAAGTAGAAAAGGGAGTCTGTGACATAATACCAATCACAGTAACACTCATATGACCACCTGGGATAGAAATGATTGACACACTATGCGCTTCCATTTTTCATCCATGAATTCTTTTCAATTACTGCTGGTGATATTGTTTGCCATTTGCCTCGCTTTTAATTAACAATAAAATGAAATTAATGTATTTTTTTATTGTCTTCTACAAAAATATTTTTGGAATAACTATCAAAATTGAGAACGTGTACTTTCCATTAATGATCAGGAAGCTATACATTAGTAAATATATTTTCTTTTGTAAATTGTAATCATTAAGTACATGTAAAATGAACATATGTCTTTGATTATGTGAGAGATATGCTGGCTTGGTAAAAAAAATTTAATATATCTTTACATTATAAAATTTTTTGTATCATTCAAATATTTTTTTCTATAATAGAATATTTCATATACTGGGCTCACATGCATATGTTGTTTTATTGATTTGTATGTGATTGAATCTCTATAGCCATTTATTTTTTCAAGTATAAAGGGGCAAAATTAGAAGAGTAAGGAATATGACATGCATCAGTTTATTGCGTAATAATCTCCATTTGAGCACAGACAGTGGTGGATCTACTATTTAACCATTAAAGCTTCAACTTCTGGGCCTCAGACCCGGTGGGGTCACGGGCCTTGAAAGCAATATTTCGGTAAAGAAATAAATCTACGTGTGAAGTATGCACATTATCTCATTCTTCATCATGTACCACACAAATTTAAGACAATCAGCATGACTATATCAGTATAAATTTCACAAGTTTTCAATTCTGTCCATATTTAAACAAACCTTTGCAGCATTTGTAGCATCAAATTTTGAACCAATGACAGCTTATGAACTGATTTCAAAGATATTTGCATGATGAAAAGGTGCATCATTGGTCAATTCCTATGACTACTGTCCAGTTGTTCATTTAGCCTCTTTGTGTTGGGCATACTTATGAATGCTTGCACGATATTTTATATTTTGATCAAACAGGCTGAATATTCATTTCTATTACTCCTAACAGGAATGTCAGTCGATTCTCTCAGTCAAGTATGAGTGTGGTCATTATAAAATATTCCTAACTCGGGCTGTCCTAATTCATATGACTATGTTAGCATTCATGTGTGTTGTTGGTTACATTCATACTTATATAAAACCCAGTTTCCAGTTCACAATACTGCAGTGGATGACTTCAATAAAGAAGAGTCATTGCATGTACAGTGTTCCTTCTGGCTAATATCAACATACTTGAGCACAACTTACACATTTCCGGTTCCCTTGCAGGATGACTTTAGGCTGTGAGGCATATGATTGATCTGTTCTATAACTATATCTGCATTTTTTTAAAGTATTCAGAGGTAATAGTTCGGAAAAAACTATAAAATCACCTTGAAGCAACTTAATTTTAATAAGTGATTTATTGTAATGAGTACACTTTTCGAGGACCATCCCACCTTTGCATTCTCAGCCATTTGGGCCTCTGGCCCTTGCAAGGACAAACAAGGCCCTTTGGACCTTGTGGGATATTCCCCTACTGTTGCTGGTTGCTTCAGGGTCACAAAAATGTTGGTCTGTTATTGGGTACAGAATGTTTGTTGAATAGGAATTTGTGAAGAGATATAAGATTAATTAATGTTCAGGTCCATGAATATGTTAACAAAGATGTAAAACGGTATTCCAAATTTTTTATGTTCGACGTCATTAAATAAATACGTACATTTTTTGTTTTAACAAGAAAGCAGACTCTGCCATTTTATAAGTCAAATGTTGTTTTACCAACAAAACCAGAATCTACTATCTTGCATTTAATAAGAAAACAGATTTATTTTATTATAAATTAAGTCTTGTTATTATTTGACAGAGTGCAATGAATATATTGATGTGTGATCCATGCTGTTATTTCCTTATATATATATATATATATATATATATATATATATATATATATATATATATATATATATATATATATATATATATATATATATATATATATATATATATATATATATATATATATATATATATATATATATATTAATAGCACTGAACTGTTAACATACAGTCTAAAATAGTAGGAAAAGCCCATTAAAGAAAACAACGAAAATATATTTGAAGTACTTATTAATTTGGTGACCTTATCTGACCACCTTCTCAAAGTACTTTGAGAAGGTGGCCATATAAGTTCACGAAATTAATAAGTACTTCAAATATATATTCGTTGTTTTCTTTAATAGGCTTTTCCTATATATATATATATATATATATATATATATATATATATATATATATATATATATATATATATATATATATATATATATATATATATATATATATATATATATATATATATGAAACAAACAAAAAAAGGCCCATAAATAAAACACAAAAAGAAGCGAAGATGTACTATATATTACGACTGGACTCCAGTCCTCTTCAGGTACAAATGAATTGATAAATACAGAGCTGTGGATAAAGGTGGGGAGAGATGCTAGCTATGATTCCCAGGAGGATTCACGATGGGATTATTTTCAAACCTCAGGTCAGGTGGACGGTCATTTGGCATAATCTTATTAAAAGACCTCATTAAGAAGATTATGCCAAATGACCGTCCACCTGACCTGAGGTTTGAAAATAATCCCATCGTGAATCCTCCTGGGAATCATAGCTAGCATCTCTCCCCACCTTTATCCACAGCTCTGTATTTATCAATTCATCTGTACCTGAAGAGGACTGGAGTCCAGTCGTAATATATAGTACATCTTCGCTTCTTTTTGTGTTTTATTTATGGGCCTTTTTTTTGTTTCATATTGTGCTGTGATATAACAGTTTATTTTGCATATATATATATATATATATATATATATATATATATATATATATATATATATATATATATATATATATATATATATATATATATATAATTAAAAGTTTTAATTATTAAGAAGATAGTATCCAGATAGTTTTATTATGTTAGTCTTAAATAGTTATTTGCTACTTAGGTTATCACACTTTTTAGCTAAATTCCACTAGAAAACAATAATAAGACACATTGGTATTTTCTAAAATACTTGAATAGTTATGTAACTATTCTTGGTTGTAATTATGCTGTTCTTCACAATACAGAATTCCTTATTGGGAATATATATATATATATATATATATATATATATATATATATATATATATATATATATATATATATATATATATATATATATGTGTGTGTGTGTGTGTGTGTTTGTGTGTACTAGGATTTCTCATGCTTCAGGTATGAAACTAATTAATGTATAATAACATAACATCGTTCTTCCTGTTTTATGTTAATGATATTCTATGATTTTTTTTTTTTTAGACTTTCATAAGTTTTTACTGGAAAGGATTTCAATTAATCAGTTTTGTTGCCGAAAAATAAAAGGTTTTATCTTTCACATGCAGCTGTGATGAATATTTGTTTATTTGTACAGTATTTGAAGAAAAAAAATAAATACATTTATAAATACATGTAAGTTGTTTTAAATCTGAATATGTTTTATTAATTTAGATATGAAAAACTGGTAGTAAATTATTACCTATGTTTACAAAAAGAGTAATGTACATCATTGGAAGTGAATATATTTTTCAATTATTCTCTCGCAAATTTTTACGAAGCGCTATTGACACAATATTTATGGCTAATAAAGTTGTATTTAGAGATGAAGAGAAATATTAGCATACAGAAATGAAAGCAAGTCCTTCCTAACCATTTTTGCATTAAAAAAAATGAAAAAGGATGATCTGTTTCCGACCTCTCTTCTCACTTTCTCCAGTAGAAATTCTGCCTCTGGACTGGTACTGTCAATACCCTGAGCACTTGCATCTGGGTAAGTTCAATTGTTTAGTTCTTTATCACTTAAACGTTGTCATTGGTATGTAAGATAGAGTGAACGTGTATTTTGGTGCAACTGACTCTCCTGCCAAGTATATCCAGTGAATAAATGTAAGTGTTGATATACTGTAGTTCTTACTTTTTTCCTCCGTTCTGTTTCCCTGTGTGGTTCTTGAGCTCTCTGTCCCACACCTTGCACCACCAACAACTGGACATTTGTTTAACCTCCATATTGGCTTCTGGCTAAAATGAGATAACTTCCAGAGAAGGCAAGAACTGGACATTAATGGAAAATAAAAAATCAACAACTTATCCCCGTTCGAATTGGCATGAACATAGATCGGAACTGGGGAATTGAGGCTGGGTGCCTTTCTAAACCCCCAGTGGTGAGCTTGAACATGGGTTTGCTGCTTGGCAAGTCGAGCGGTTGTACCTGTAATAACTCGTATGTATATTTGTTGTAATGGTAATTGTTTGACATCTATTCCAAAAACACGTCACCTAGGTTAGGTTAGTTAATAGGTTAAATTTGAGTGATTATGTAGCAGTGTGGCCCTGTAAATTTTGGTGTCCTGTGACCCATCTGAAAAATCTTTCATGCTATTACAGTAAAAAAAAAAAAAATCACATCAAGGTCTTTTAAGTGTTTCATTAGACTAGTCTCAACTTCTTGTGAAATACAGAAAGAACTGTGAATTCCATGCTCATCATTTTATAATAAATACTTTTAGAACTAATGTTTTCAGTGCAGGATCTGTCAATAAGTCAATCACCTTTATTTCATATAAACATACGTAATTAAAAAAAAGTTTAAGTCTTATAAGTCAGCTAGTTATTACATACATTAGGTACTATAATAGTAACTGTTTATGATACTCCCACTTGAATGGGCCAAGGTTATGGGAAGTATATATCGAAAACCATTAATTTCCGACGGCAATAGAAGAAGCAGCTATCATGTACTTTAGAAATATACTGCACCATTATATGTAGCACTTTGTATCATATTTGAAAAGTCATTGGTAGCTGGGGATATTCCATTATCCTGGAAACAAGTGAACGTGGTACCTATCTCCAAACATGGAGGGAAAAACAGAGCTGTTTCACTGACCAACATAATTTACAAGGTTATTGAGAAATTACTGAGGAATCACTCCTCTTCACCCAAAGTCTTTCAAGTTTTGTCATTGAGACAGGATGGCTTCAGGAGATTCAAGTCTGCACAAACAAATTTACTTTATGATGAGGTAAGGTTACTTTACAAGAAAGAGAGAGCTTGACATATTGCATATTCTTAGATTTAAAGAAGGCGTTTGTTATAAATGGTAGACTTCATTATCTGAAATATCTTGGAGTGGAATCCACGTTAAAAAAAAAAAAGAAATGGAGAAATTTCAAAGGCATGCCACGAAGTTGGTGAGAGAGATACGTAATCTCAGTTATGAGAACAGGATGAAGAAGTTAGATTTACCACCACTAGCAGCTTGGAAAATTTTTATTTATCTCCATTAGAATAAACCATTTCATTGCCAAAGTCACTTACTGGCTTCAGTGTCACAGTTACCCTGGGTAACTGTCAAACTAGGATCTTGAAAGCTCGGTGTTAGAAAAAAAAAATATCTTTATATGGCTATAAAGGAAGTAAATAACAGAAATCTAGAAATAGGCGTTTTCTTTTGAAGCAATGCAACTTCGCAATCATACGAGTACCATTCACAATCATACGAGTACCATTCACATTCCATTCTTGATTTGAATGCATCATCCTGAGGTTGACTGACTCTGTCGTTCCTTCACCGTCTCGTCCCAGATAGAGCAGTGCCCCATTTTCTATAGTGATAAATTAAAGTTAAAGCGTTAAATATATTACTAGGTTCATTACTTGATAGTGTACAGGTGTAAAGAGTAATATTAATATGACAGAAAAGTACTCGTACATCTTTTTCCTATTATAGGCATTAAAGTTTAAGACAATTTATTGAACAATGTAATCGTGTGCTAACATTCATTTCATCATTAAGAAAATTAAAAATATATTTCTACCATAGATCTTTAAATGAATGGCATTTCTTGGGATTGGAATTTAAAGAAATATAAACGACGAAACCTTAAATGAGGTATTGAATTTATTTTCGGTATTGTATCCAGTTAAAAAAAAAAAATTGTATTTACTATAAATTGGGACGTTAAAATCGTGTGGATATTTTGTTCAATTCCGTATATTTTAGAAGTTTAGTTCAGAAGAGATTTATTATAAAGTGCTCATTATTCCTACTACATAAACTGGGAAGTTTTCGTATTACTTTATACATTATTAAATTATATATTTTTTTTAATGGCTTCTATTTATTTTATATATTTATAAAATGACAGACTCCTTGCAGTAGCATTTTTTTTTTATTATTATTATTAACTGAACATAAGTCTTGCACAGACAATATTTAATGTGACAGTGGTGGGTGTGTTTACCAGTATCAGCTGATAGGAAGACGATTGTGTTGAAACTCCCCCCCCGAGCATAACATTATTCATCTGTATATGTGAAAACAGTGTAAAAAAGTTGGGTAAAAAGGTCTTGAACTATAAATTAATTACAAAATACCTTGTCATAAATGAGTAGTTGATTAGTTCGTTTCTAGAAATACGAACTATTGAAATTTTGAACAGTAGGAAAAAAAGTGCTTACTCAGTGATGCAGAAAAGGGAAATTCTGGGATGACTGAATAAGGGTGTTATGAAGACATACTTTAAAAAGTAGAAAGTGAACTATGTCTTGGTTTGTTTAAGCATTAGAAACTGAACTATGTCTGTTTTTGAGAAGAAGAGAGACGACAAATTATTGGTAGACGATACAAAACATCTTCAGTGCACCATCAGAGATGCCCAAAATAGTGATGGACATATTGTAAGTTGGCCAGTCACAATTTTGAGTATTTTTTAAGGTAATGTGTACGTTCATACCGCCATTTCGGAAATCATCATGTAAAAGATGATTATAATAGGGTGAAGGTTCGTTTTATGCTCCCCTTTATTTCTTTGGACTAAAGTCTTTTTTTTCTGATAGGTTTTGATGTATATTCTGAATTAATCTGCTAATTGTTTTTCTCGAATTTCACAATTAATTTTTGTTAGGGCCAATATTGGCTGTCTTCGTTGGGCACTACATCTAACCAACCTAACCTAACTAAAATTTGAGGCCTGACATAGCTTAATAAGGTAAATTTGGATGGTTATGCATCAGCGTTGCACAATTCTGTAAGTGGTGGCAACACTGATGACTTGTGTAGGGTATGAAAGAGGTGCATAAAACGAATCTTAACCTGTAATATTATGTTAGGTTTAGCACCACAGGTTCATTCACTCCTCAGTTAAGAAACGAGATGATAATTAAAATTTTTATTAATTAAGATTTTTAAGTAATTTTCAGGGTTCTATCAGCTCAATGGCATGTAAAAGTACTTGTTCACTGCTTTTAATTTACTTTATAAGTAAGATTCTCTCCTGCGATTTGATATATGTGGGAGTATAATTTGGTTTGATTCATTAGCTCGTCGGCTTGAGACCTGCCAAGATTTGAGGTTAGAAAAGGGTCACAATTGCCAAAACGAAAGTCCTTCGCAAGAAGACACCCTCCTAGCCTTTAATAGAAAAGAGAGTCTGTGATGTAAAACTGGATCAGTTTGGGTTAGGTTTATAAGGGTTTGTTTGTTGACTATTTTTGCTTGTATTTGAGTGGTATATTGGTAACAACCCCTTGAGGTATGGGGGTTAGGATACTTCCTCCATTTTCGTAAGAGTCGACTAAATGGGGCAGAGCGAGGAGACTGGGAATCTGCTCCTCTGTATATTCTCTTCCCAAAGAGTCAAAATAATTTGCCTTGACTCAGCCACTTCCCTTGTAAATGGAAAAAGGGCTCATTTATTATAGATAGATTTTTCATACATTAAAATGTAAAAAAAATTATATTGGGGCGATAATCAGAATATTTTTAAAAATGACATTTTCAGAGACACCCTCCCCCACTGAAAACAAACTTTTTGGCTCATATACATTAAAGCAGGTTTAGATTTCAATTTGCATATTCTCTCTCTCTCTCTCTCTCTCTCTCTCTCTCTCTCTCTCTCTCTCTCTCTCTCTCTCTCTCTCTCTCTTTCTCTCTCTTTGTATATATATATATATATATATATATATATATATATATATATATATATATATATATATATATATATATATATGGTAGGAAAAGCCCAGTAAAGAAAACAACAAAAATATATAAGAAGTACTTATTGATTTCGTGACCTTAACTGGCCACCTTCTCAAAGTACATTGAGAAGGTGCCCAGTTAAGGTCACGAAATTAATAAGTGCTTCTTATAATATTTTTGTTGTTTTCTGTAATGGGCTTTTCCTACCAGGTTAGACTGTATGTTACAGTTGAGTGTTATTAATATATATATATATATATATATATATATATATATATATATATATATATATATATATATATATATATATATATATAGTGTACAGTATTATCATCATACTACATGGGGCAAAGCTATATTCGCTCATGCATTTTAGCAGATAACCGATTGATATTATCCTCTAGGAATATTCTTTGGAAGTGTGCCGGACTCCAGACACTGACGTACGATGGGTCGTCAGGCACAGGTATTCAGATTTTGCCCAACTTCACGCGTCATTGAAGTCATGTATCGGAGTGTTGCCTGTACTTCCACCAAAGAAGGTTTTTGGCAATACTGACAGAGATTTCATCAATGAGAGAAAAGCTGCTTTGCAGGTGAGAATATAATTTGGTTCTATTTTTTAGTAGTATAGAGAAAAGCTGTAATTTTCCATTAGATATTTCTTTTATGATTTTTTTTAATTATGGAAAGTAATGTTTTATAATCTAGCAAAAATTTTTTTTTAATTATATTCTTTGGTTTAATTTTTTTTTTTACACTGGATATAGTGTAATGCACCTGTATGATTCTCTGATTGCTAGAATAGCTAAAAACAAAAGAGCAAGTGATGTATACCTTACATGCAATGATATGAATACAATATTCAGTAGTTACGATCTTGGATAGTGAAATATAGTTTGTTGGTCCATATTGCATATTGCTCATTTGTATTGAGCCTCACAAAATACTCTCTCATAAATATTGAATTGAGCAAACTTTATGTACTGAACTAGTGACCTGTTTTCAAAATTGTTCACTATTGGCAGAGAGGTAACTCTCGCGATTTTGGTCCGTCAGGTCAAGAGTTCGCGGCCCACTGCAGTCTGAGTTTAGAAAACGGATAATAGTCACACTTGCTAAAACCAAAGTCCTTCGAACGAAGGCACTGTCCTATTCCTTAGTAGAAAAGGGAGTCCATGATGTAAAACCAATCACATTGGCAGAATTAGTAATTCATGTTGTGGATTATAACTGAATGGCTCAATCCATAGTTGATAAAATTTAACATTCTGAAAATAGTTATGATTTACTTTCAGAAATATTTGGAAGAGCTTCTTGCCAGTGAACTTATTGGTGGTTCATTACCTGTGAGACAATTCTTAGATCCCAAGACTTATAACAGAAATTTTCAAGGTAAGGAATTCTTAAGCTTTGCAAGAGAGGGAGCTTTGTAAGTATATATTTGTGCCAATTTTTTTATTGGATAGTCACTGAATTAACTTCTTGTTAAGTTTTGATCTTTATCTGGCCTAGGCACTTATGTAGGCTAAATGAACTGCCGGAGCCTGTAAAAGCAATTTTATTTTTGTCTGCAGATGATGCAATGATTGTGAAGAGTGTAAAAGAGGAAAATAATGGTAGAAAAACTTCAGGGACCTAAATAATCTGTATGAGTAATATGACAAGTGGATAATGAGATTCAGTACTTCAAACTATAAAATAATGAAAATGGGCATGGGTTTTATTTGCTTCCCTCAAAGACCAGTCATATGTGTACCTTGACTCATCCATCCTCCATATAAGGGAAGTTTTGCCATTTGTATATAGTTGTGTATATATGAAAGCAAAATTTTTTTTTACCCTATCAGGATTTAGTTGTCATCACGAAACAAGTTTTCATGCACCATTTTTGTGTCATTTGTTATTTCATTTTCAACTTACTGATTTTCAGAGGAAGGTCGTCAAAATATTCAAATAGTTTTGAGATCTGGAGGTAGCCACGAGTTAACAGAACCTTTGCCATTCATTGGTACTCGTCTCTGCAAGTCCTATTTCTTAGCCCACCCCATTGGTGATCTTAAAACTCAGCACGTCCTGTGGTGGGCACCTTTTGGCCCTGACAGAGTCATTAATCTTCGTGACACTCATGCCACACTTACAGCCTTGGTTCAGTGTCAGGTTAGTACTCTTAGGATATTTTATATCATTTAACAGTTCTGTCCAATTTTGATACTTAACATTATATTAAAAAAAAATTGTTTTCCCAGTAGCCAAAGCATAGACAGTACTGCATTATATATATATATATATATTATATATATATATATATATATATATATATATATATATATATATATATATATATATATATATATATATATATATATATATATATATATATATACTGTACAGTATAACCTTAACGTGTTCTTTTCTTTTTGGCAGCATCCATACATTGTTCCTTCAATAAGCAGTGTAGCTACCGATGCTGGTGTCTGCGTGGTACGACCTTGGTTTTCTCAGGTTAGGAAACTATCTTTTTTTCAACTTATTTATGATGAACTGCTGTTTTGTGTAAATATATTAAACTAGGAATTGGAGAAAGTCTTAAGATTATCATCTGTTTGTACTTTCGCCTACGCTGCTATTCTCTTGACTAATTGAAGTCATTGTGCCTCTTTTGTATGAACTGATAAGTATCTTATTAGATTGGAAGATTCAAGCATATCCCTGAGATCACAGAACCACTTATACTCAGTTTTAGGCATTTTGCAAATTGTAAACAAAAAGCCATATAAGTTTGGTCTTGCATTCAAGCTACTTGTAATGTTTTACCGAAGAGCATTAGTTTAGTCTAATTGTGTAAGTTTGATAAGTAAAAAAAAAAATATAATAATAATGTACCTTATTTCTCCTCTGATGATTATGGTGATATTTGGGCTCGAGTGGACTGCAACATGTCCTTTAGCTTTCACGTGATATATATAGTACAGTATATAGAGAAGTATTCAAATTGATCTCATTTATTAGTTTTCACATTCACTGATGTGTCTCATACTAGCCAGTCACCCAGGTAAGTAGCCAGCTGAGCGACCCTTTCCAAAAGTTCTCGGATTATAGCTTTGAATGCAGTTGAAAACGTCTCATGTGGCAATAACTAGTCTGAAAGAAAGGACTTGGAAAGAAAGTTTTTCAAGCTATCCTGCTAAATAAAATTGGCATATAGATTAGGAGTGTGTCTTTCCTTCCCTTTTTAAGAGGTACAAAAAGTACTTTTGGTTTTTGAGTTGAATGTTACCATATGCATTCCTCTTAGTAGCAGCTAATAAAATAATGTTTTAGTGAATTATTTTTTATTCATAGACACTAATGTTAGTGACATTATTATTCGTCAACAAAGCCCATATTCATGTATACTGTATTGGAAATCTGCTCACTGCTGTATTGATCTTAAAATATTTTAATAATTTCTAAAGGGTAGACATTTGATGCCTCGATATCAGCGGTTTCTGCCTCACTGATTTCCCTTATGTCATGCAAGAATCTATAAGTGAAGTCCTATTATCAACAATGACACCCTATGCGCAACAACATATTGTTGACTGTATTTTCTTCATTTATCACACTTTGTGGTCTTACCCTTTTAAATAAATATTTATCCCTCTCTTATGAGGAGAAAATCTATCCTTGAGGTGTTTGGATTGATAACCTTTCCATTGAAGAAGATATTTATAAATTTCTTAATGGAATACTTAACTTTGGCACTTTATTTATTGCCTGTTTTCCAGATATTTCAATAAGTATTTTAGTGTTCATTTAACTGGCTACATACAGTAAAATCTCATTGAATAAGAGATCGACACTTAAGTAAATACTTAAGAGTATAATTGACCTTTTGTAATAATGAGCTTAGATTTGTATCTAGAAATTGTGGGTATTAAATGAAGTCCTTTGTAATATTAGAAATTAATTACTGTATGCATTTTATCTTGGATGATTGAGTTCGTGAATGTGTGTTTGAGTGGGAGAAAACGTTGCTCATTCACGTACTCTAACCTGTCGTAGTAGGCAATGTAAAAGGATATTTGATGTGGTAATCCCTCCCCCTCCATTTTTTTTACCATAAAACAACAGATTTAAGATACTGGCAGGAAATACTGAATTCATTTATTACAGTTGTGACTGCCTTGTTAGTTTCAGCAGGATATTGTATCATATGTAAAAAGAAATGTCACTGACTGTATGGTTTAATAGAGTAGTATCTGTACAGGCGAGATGGTGAATAATATAAGAGATATATAGATAAGATGGACCTCTTCAAATGAGTCTCCCACATTCTTCCTCTTTTTTTTTATTACGTTGTTTGGAATTTATTGTCAATTATTATTAAGGTGATACTGGTATGCATTGTCCACCCTGACTGATGGACATGTATACACCACTGCTAGAGATATCCCCATTATTATGGCTGGATAGAAGAATTAGCAAATACCGTATAAATCAATTGCAATTTTTATAGCTATATATTACGAATATATATCATCCAAAAACCACTGTTAAATATTGTGCTATATCAAGGACTTGTATCTTGTGTTATTAAACGAAATTTAATCTGGTCTTTTTTGACAGGGTACTCTTCGCGATATGATCTGTCAAGCAAAACCAAGAAATCCCAGTCTTATGAAATACTCAAGCGATAAATTGTTACCCATGTCACAGAGAGACTGCGCTGTTTATGGTAGACAAATACTGGAAGCACTTCTCTTTCTTAATGAAAAAGGGTTAGGTCATGGTAAGTTAATTTTTACAGTTTTTATTTGAAGCAGTTCATAGTATTTACAGTTGCTTATTGGTAATTGTGTACTCTTACAGTAGCTTATTGGTGCCTGTTTGCTATTACAGTTGTTTATTGGTAGCTGTTTGCTACCTGTGCAACTCGGGCGTAGAGAATTTTTTAGTCACTGTAGTTTCTTATGCCTCGATTATGTTATGGAGGCAAGAGGTCAGAGGGATTTCTTTACAAATACTGCCACTTACTTTGCAATTCTATTAATCAGAGGAACCGATTTTGAAAAACTCAATAACGAGCCCATTGTATATTTGGATTTTTTGTCTGCAAGATGAGTTCTTTTGCTCACCGCATGCTGTCTTGGATATTGGTTCTCTGTGGCCTCTCCAGATTTGTAGCGTTATGGCATTTTTATGATTCCCATTTTGGTTTTCATTCCTTTGTTATTTATTTTGTGGTCTCTTAAGATGATATCCCATTGACTCTATACAGCTCATTGGATTCTTCTTTACAGTAGGTTTTGGGTTCTTTTTTGCCCTTAAGTCTTTGAAGTTTCTTCTTGTGGATCATTTGCTTCTCTAGCCTGGTTTCTCTTACTGCATCCCGGGGATTTTGATATTCTTGAGAGCACTTTTTGTGTTTGTCTGAGTTGGTTTATCTAGTTGTTCAACTCGATTAGCTCTTCTATACAGCTTGTACCATCTCCTGCTGCTTTTCCAGTTGCTCCCTCAGATGGGATGCATTTGTCCCACTATGGGTTCAGTTCCATTCAAATTCCCCTTCTGTGTAGCTATATGAGTGAAAAGTATTCTGTTTTCAACCAGGTAGTTGGAGTATATTCCAAAAGTAACCCAAACAATAGTTCATCCCTTTGTGTGGTGTCTCTGAGCAGAGTAAGTGAACTCATCATAAAATAGGCAGACAATGGAAAGATATACTCTTTTTCACTCATGCATATTAGAAGGTAAATTTATTTCTCAAATATATATGGTTTAAGATTTTATGCTTTACTTTTAGGTACATATTAAAATGTATACTTGAATCATAGTTTAAAAATTCAAGACTCCAAGGTGAATGTTAGAAAGCGGAGGTGTCTGTATATCTGATGTCTGGCATATAGCATCATGCATTAAAAAATGATTAATGGCAATTCACCATATTTATATTTTCAGGTCACTTGCACACTGGCAATATGGTCATTGATAATAACGTTTGCAGACTCTTAGATCTGGAGAACCAAGTAGTGGGGCTTCCAAATTCAATTCGGTCGCACATGACATATCACAGGAAAATAAACAGCATAGAGGCATTAGACGTATATTGTTTTGGGCATGTCCTTTACGAAATGGTATTTCTGAAGCGCCTTACGACAAATATATGCGATGACTTACCTCCTGAGTGCCCAGCGTTATGTAGTAAGTATCATGGTTTTTAAGTTTTGATACGTGTTTTCATAAGAGTTCAAAACAAATTAACTATTTTGGCATATATTCAAGATTATTATCTGGTACAACTGTGAAAACCTATATTAATCTTTAGTTTGGTAAATCTAGTTATTACTGGTACCTTTTAATTGTGGACTCAACACATATTGCTTTGGTCTGTCAAGGAAGAGTGTTGTTTGAATTCTGTATATGCTCCATATGCTGCTTGCATTCACAATTTAAAACTTTGTGTATTCATGATTTTGGAAGTTCTTGGATGAAGATACACAGGTACTCAACTTTTGAAAGACAATAAAAATATTTATTTCCTGGAAATATATTGTTTTAGTATGCTGTTTTAATCTGGTTGCTATAGCATTGAACATTGGTAATATACATATATATTGTATTCAAGGTTTACTAAATATAATCAGTTGGTATTGATACTGATTTTTTTGTGTTTTAAGAAAAATTTTCAAACCTTCTCTGGTAAGCTTTTTAAAAGTGATGAATGCGCTTTTAAAATAAAAACATTTATATATTCATGAATGTTTTGTTTAATCTTTCAATATTTGTAGCATATGCTTAAGTATCCGATCAGTGGCTCATTATGTGTGTATATAAATTTCAATGAGAGAGTTTTGTTATAAGTAGCTGAGACACTTTCACCAATTAATCTTTATATAAACAGTTATGTTTTACATTTCAAATAGTCTCTATAAAAATTTCCAAAATATAAGTTAATGGTGGTAAGGGAGAAAGAAGTCCACATAGGTATACTGAGTATGTTGAAAGGAGACAATTAAAAGGGGTTCTCCTCTTGCTCCTAATGCCCTGAATAAAGTCAGATAATATGAGGAGGGATTTCCCCATTTGTGACGAAAGTCATAGGTGTAGAGAGAGATGAGCAAGCAGGGAAGTGGGATTTTTAAGCAATGAAATATTGTTGTAAAAGAAAGAAAATAATGCGAGGCATATGCTGGTACTGTGTTCTGAGTACTTTAGTGATGAGATATTATGGTAAATGAAAAATAAAATAATGCAAGATAAGTGCTGGTGCTGTTTTCCGACTATTTTTAGTGTAATTTTATTAATATATGTATTATTTAGCATGTGTGAAGGCAGAAACCAAGACCAAAGACATCTACAATCAGGGATCATCTTTTTGCCGATGACACTGCATTGGTTGCCTGCGGTGAATCAACATTAAAAACAATGATAGTTTTATCTTTCAAGTGCATGCAAAGCAAACTCTCGTCTTCAGAATCAAGGAGACAGTTATCTTTACACAATATAGCACTGCTCCAGGCAATATTATTCTGTACAACAAACCACTTAAAGTTGTTAAGTTCTGATACCTTGAATCCAGTATCTCTTCCTCTGTGTCCCTGCATGAAGTAATAAATATCAGAATTGCCAAAGCATCAACAACTATTCAAAAGCTCACAAAGTGAGCATGGGACAATAAAATACTTAAAAAGTAAACTAAAAGTATGATTTATGAAGCATTCGTCCTCAGCACTCATCTGTATCGAGCAGAATCCTACGAAATATACTCAGTGCAGGAACGACAGCTGCATGCTTTCCATATGACATGTCTTCACAATGTTTTAGATATCAAATGGCATATTGGAATATTACCCAGATGTTAGGCAATGCATGGCTGTACTCTGTATTTGAAATTTTTGTATTTAGTTTTTTCACAAAGGTTAAATTTGATTATTGAACTGACCTACATTACCAAAACAACATTTTCCAGTGATTAAATTGATAAAATTGCTATTCATTTCAGTGCTTATATTTTCATAGCAGTATATATTCTGTTTTCCTTAGATTTTACTAGAAAATTGAAAACAGGAAATTCTCTAACATTTTCTCTTTTCATAAGAATGAGAATATTATGCTTCTGAAAAGTACAGTTTGGCTTGACCTTATTAAATATCAGGCACGATTATTTAATGCCAGTATTAAATATCCCAGTCTTGAATTTAGATCATTAAGTCTTCAGCTAAAGTTGTACTGATGTATGTTTTTATGCCTAGTCAAAAACTTAGATTATCATATTATTGAAATGTTAAGAATACTTTATTTTGTAATTCAATTTATTATTCTCTATTAAAATTGTGTATTATGAGGGTGGATCTCTAAAGCTCACTAAAAATGACAATGGAAAATATGTTAAAAGCAGGAGTGAAAATTCTTTGCTGCTATCCTAGTTAAGATTTTTATTCTGAGGTTCAAATTTCATGAAAACAACTGCGAGTCGTCGGGTTGAGGATTCGTTGCCTGTCTCAGTCTGAAGTTAGAATGGGCATTCACTCAGGGTAAATGCTGATAAAACCAAAGTTTTTCACAAGATGGCACCGTCCTGTGACATTTGTCTTGATATTAATGAAGAGTTGAATTTCAGGATCTGTCTTGGAAAGTATACTGAGTGCAGAAGCTTGTAAAAATGGTCTTCCAACGGTAGCAGGACTACTCACTCATCCGTTCTTTAATGAGGTAAAGTCATAAAAAATGTATTCTTTTTATATTTACCTTTAGAAGGATAAATTCTGCAATTCTAAGAACAGTGACTTGACATGAATTCTGGAAGGGGCTTTGCTATAAAAAAAGCATAGTTTTCTGGGGGAGGTTTTCTTGTAAAGCTTTCTTCAGATGTTTGTTGTTAGTAGCCAGGTCACTAGTCTTTGAATAAGTCATTGTGAGGGAAGTTTTCTTCTCTGCGTACAATTACAGCACTATTTATATAATTTATAAAATTGTGTTGCTCCCTTGTTTCATCTTTAATGTGTGATATAATTTTCATAGTTTATTTATGGTGGGTATTGATTGGTGTTGCTGTATTGCTCATGGTAAGCATTAGCTTTTGATATTCCTCAAAATTTTTTCGTGGTACAATTATGATGTTCAGAAAAATTAATTACAGACACTCCCCAACTTACGAACGAGTTAGGTTCCAAAGTCTGTTCGTAAGTTGTGTTTAGGTAAATAAAATACTGAACAGTACATAAATATGCAGTACTGTACAGTATTTAGGTTAAAGACACTTAACTATTACAGAAAGCATAAATCATACAGTATTAATAAAATTTAATATAGTAATAATAATGTAATTATAAGGTACAGAACATCAATACATGCATTAAATAGATGGATATATAATGGATAGGTTTTTGATTGTAAGTAGGGGAGCTTCTTTATATTACAATAAATCTTCCTTCAATTATGGATCCGTTTCTTTGTCTACATCTACACAAAATATACTTTCATATTCATTACACATCTCTTATTATCCCTTCACATATGACAATTCACAACACTCCCCATCTCTGTTTCTCTTTGCTATATGTTTTTCATTCCCAGGTTTGATGAGGACAGTTGTCTTTGCCTTTCCTGGCATCACTCGTAAAAAAATTTTTTTTTTGCCATTGGACAGCTTCTGTTTTTAGCCATATTTTTCAGATTCCATTACATAGCTATGAGAAACCTAGTCTCCGCCTTCCATCGTCCGTTAAGCAGGCAATCGCAGTGCTTCATGAAGCTGCATTTTCTAGGTTAGCTGCAGATCAGAGAAAGGTAAAGTAAAATGTCTGTACTGTATTATGCATTTTATCCCAGCACATTTTTTTTTTATTATTATTATTATTAGTAGTAGTAGTAGTAGTAGTAGTAGTAGAAGTGACTATTAGTATAAAACAAGTTTACAAACATCTCAAGAATTTGATTCGTGTCGTGTGTGATTTCCTGATAAAATTGTTTTAGGTATAGAGAAATGTTCTTGCAGTTACTCTTTGTTAATGAAATAATTTCTTAAATTAAGATAAATAATTTTATATCAAGAATGATTAATAACAATAGTATTCGTTATGAATACTTCAACATCTTTTTCATTGTGTAGTCACTCTGAATTTAAGCATTTTTACTTTGGTTTTGTTGATCTGACTTTATTATGTAACTAATTAGCAAGTTTATATTTTTAATGTGTATTTTGTATGTCTTTTTCAGCATCACATTGCTATGTGATAGGTTTTAAGTCACGGACTCCCTCTTCTACTAGGGATAGGACAGTGCCTTCTTGCGAAGGACTTTGGTTTTGACAGCTGGGATCATTACCTTGTGTAAATGCCCTTTGAATTTTCAGACTGTGGCATTTTGAGGTTACAAAGGGCACTCACTTAGGATAATGGTCGCACTTGCCAAAACCAACGTCCTTTGCTAGAAAGCCCTTCCTTACCCCTTAGTAGAAGAGGGAGTCATCTTCATGTTACAATATATATTATATTTACCTTCTGTTTCTTTTAGATTAGACAACAGAGAAAATTATCCAAGGCTGAGGCGTTTGTGTCAAAACATTCTATAAAGAGTCGGTCCAAAAAGGTGAATATTTTTTCTTGGTTTTGGGCAGGTAAAGTTACCACAATTTTTCTGCTGCATAACAAGAATATACTTATATGTAGTTTTTTTTTATGCACATGATAATAGCAGGATTGTGTTATAATACTGGGTACTAACTATTGCTTTCATGTTATATATTTTACATTATAATACAAAGTCTCTTATGGATATTCCATCTTTTAAGCTTAATAATATAAACTAATTAGTTGTAAAGTTCTGAAATGTCACAATTAGAGTTTGAAACGGTTGTATATTTGTAAGTTTTCATGAGTCTTGGTGTGCAGTGATTTATATTTTATTCTTTATATAAAAGTTATTGCCTTTAGAAGTTTTCTCTCTTTTGTTTAGTGGATAATTTGTTAATTTGAAGGTCATCATTTTTATATTATTTCTCCCATTAATTTTTTTTTTCCAGAACTTTAATGAAACAAATGGGGTGCCTTCATCTGACGGTGTCATAAATGCAAGTGAGTAAAATGATTTAATGATTAATTCTGAAAAAAATGAGCTCAGATTCAATATATTGTATGTAATTTTATGCTGTTATGTACCATTGATTGTTGATGTTTTGTCTAAAAATTAATATTAAATTATACATAGGTAATGAGTTTTTAATTTGTTTTTTAATACACTAAAAAGGTGCATATCTTAATGTATACCTTAATCCACTGATTTACCAAAATAGAGATTTCTGCTAGTATATTGGTATTGTAGTGGTATTTGTGCAATGAGTTTAGTGTCTGTATAATCTTCAAAACACTTTTATCAGAGTTAGAAACGTTTTTGAGTTATTAAAATGTGAACAAACCTAAAGGCAGTGATTATAATAGTATTCTAGAAGGATAAATAGGATCACTTTTGTCGTTGATGTTAACAATACCCCATACTTTTTTCTCCTCATTTGTATAGTATGCAGCAACGTTGCTGAACCTGCTTTTACCTAATAAACTGTCTTGCCAATGCAGCCTCACCCTTTGACTCAATGATGGTATAGAAAATATTATTATCTTTAGATTACAGTTGCTAGTTAACTTACGTCTTAGTAACAATGAAAGCAGTGATATTGAAACGGGTAAAATTCATCAAAAATGTCTTGGAAAATCACATTCTTGAGGTATTAAAGGGAGCCTTAGTTGAGAAAATACATAGGTTTGGTTCATTAACCATATATCAAAAACAATTTCACTATCTATATATGTATATTTATACTTAAATTGTTTTTTTCACCCATAGCTCTACCACAAGATCAGAGTTTCAGACGGTTAGTAATTGCTATCATACCTTGAGTATGCATGACAGGGGCATTTGGCTTGTCTTAGCTGCTTGATTTCTTACTTTCCTTGGTTGCTTATTGGTTTCTCACTTTTCCACAGATCTATGGTAGTTTTTAATGGTGGGAGAAGTATCATTTGTGCTTAATGAAATATTTTGTATTATGTATTTGTAGGTATTTTTCTTTACGCCTTTAGTTATTTTTTGCTTTATTATCATGTAAATTATCATATATGCACATGGTGATAGAATGCTTATTCTAAAGCTTGCGAGGCCTGGTTACACTGTTTATGTATTTATGGGGTTTTATAATACTAGTGTATATTGGCTGGTGTTGCTTAGCTGTGAGACATGGATGGCATTTTTAGTCAGCACACACTCTCGTTGAAACTTTCTTTAGTTGATACTTTACTTTAATAGGCTTTTGTTATGCTGCTATTTCTTCATCATGATTTGAAATTATATTCTGATAATTATTTTTTTAAAGTATACTATGATAGATTTTTGTTAGTCTCTAAGGTTTTAAACCTTAATAGCACCAATTTATTCACTATTTGGTCACAAAACTGCCCATACTTCCAGTGACCGTAAGGACTGAAATATTTGAACCCGCAGTGGTGAAGTAAGAAATTGAACATTCCCTTGTGAAAAGAGAAGATGGTAAACCGCAGAAAGAAAAGTGACTAGAAAACTTTCCTACAACTGTTACCAAGCTAAAATATGTCAAAATACTATTATGGAAAGCCATGTGCTTAGTAAAACTATCCACAATTCATACTCCATTAAAAAAATAAATAAATAAATAAAAGGAGACAACTGGGCAGGGAAAAAAAAAGTAGAACTAAGCAAGCATGAAAGTGAAAGCTACATCAAATAAATACCAAAATGAGAAAGAAGTATAATTGAAACTCCAACATTTAGGTGGGACCTGACTTGTATCACAAAAAATAACAACGGGACACCTCCACAACGAAGACAAAAAAATGCTAAAAGGGTCCGAGGGATCTGTCTAATGGTTTGGAAGAAAACAAATGAAGGTTTGCATTTGAATTGGAGACAAACTGAAAAAATTGGAGAGAAATCTTGTAGTACTATCCTGATAACACTATAATGGAGTTCTAATACTATTTCACTTTTACGGAATTATGTAAGGTTTTGTATTACTTCTAGTTCTTGCCTCACCTTGGAGCATTTGCATAGCTTGTTCCTTACAAATACTTTAGGAACCCTTGCTTTTAGTGTTGGTCTAGATTGCTTCATACGAATCTTATAGAACCATTGTCGTGGTCAGATAATTTGCATCTAGGATGGAACTTTGTGTGATGCATTAGACAAAACTAGCTCTATGCTTAGGCTTTAATACTGAATAATACGTGACCTATGTAATGCATAGTTGTTTAGCTCTAAACAGATTTCATGATTTATTTAATATGTATCTTGGAATGTGTAAATACATTTTGCCAATATATATCATTAGGTCTTCTCTGTCTCTTATACTCCAAATTTTGGTCTGCGGTTTCTTTTTATAATTAGCAAGATCTATCCATATTTATATTTTTAACTAAAAGAAGCATGGTAGTATTACTTCAAGAAACAAAAAATATATTTTTTTCTCATTAATTGCGCTCTTTTCTTGTTCCTCGTCTATATAATATGCTGCGACTTCTCGAATGCTTTAAAACTATGATGCAACTTTAAATGCTTAATTTTTCTAAGTATATTGTAAATTTATAGCATAATTGACTTTTTGAATCTATTGTACGTAGTCATTATGAAAAGCTGTTTCTTGCAGGTAGTGCTTTGGATTATCAGTCCTCTGCTGAACAGACAAGTACTGAAGCATCTTCTCCCACATCTCCACTGCCTCCCCCTCCTCCTCCTAGTTCTCCTATAACGCCCACCCCCTTCCCTTTTTCTGCTGCCTCTCCTCCTCCTTTTGCAGCAGCTTCTGTCTCTCCATCATTGGCTTCAGATCCTGAGCCACCGGCAACACCACCTGCCTCTACCCTGTCTGAAGGCTCCGGAAAGGATCGAACAGCACTGTTGTCTTCAATCAACGGCTTCAAGAAGAACAAACTGAAGAAGGTAGATGTTAACGACCGCAGTGCTCCGTGCTTATAAAGAATTTTTTTAGATTTACGTTTCAAGGCCTTGCAAAGTACGTACAAACTTATGCTGGTTTTGGTTGTGATTTTAGTTTGCACTAACAGTGTAGCACAACATTATAGATGAAGAGCCATTTTAAATGCAAGTAAAAACATCATTATGTAAGTTTTTTTTATTTATATTTAGCTGCCATTATTTGAAATGTTAAATCTACTGTGAGTTACACTTAAACTTTGTTAAATTTAATTCAAGTGTAAAGAGAGTCAGAGGATTGATTTACCATATTTCTGTTACTTCACTAATACACAGAGATATTGTAAAATATAAGAAATGGCTGACTCTTTTTACTAAAGAAGAATATTCTTAGACTACAGTTACCAAAATAACTTTTACCTATTAACAACAGTTATGGTTGACTTTTGAAGATAAATTTTCTTTTTAAAAGGCAATAGAAAGTGTGTTACTCAAAGTACTAAAATAACACTTCAGTTTATAAAATTTGCATTTAATCTGAATTCACACGACTCATTTGCCATGCATTTTTATTACAGTAAACTAAATTGGTTACTGTTAATGATTTCACATGATGAAAATCCTGAAGTAATGAGATTTTCTGAATAGTAAATAGAGTAGTGATGAGTCTGCAAGGTGATCAGAGAGAGACAGTACATTAGAATTTCTTACTTGTACATCCACTGACTTTTTCTCCAATTTAATAAATATATATATTGTGCCCTATCTGTACTAACTAATGACTCATGATTTCATCATCAGTTGTATTGATAATGTATACTTTAAAATAAGATTATAAAATACTGGTAATTTAGTCAAAAGTAATGTTGATTGGTATTTCTTAGAATGTCCCTTCATGATTTACCAGTTACTTGGACATACTGCAAGTCATATCATATATTTTATTACAAGGCCGTATGCTGGATAGTTTATTTTTTGGTAAGTATGTGTACTGTTTGGATCTGTATTTCATAAACCGAGTATACTAGATATCTGTATGAAAATCTTTTTTATTTGATCTGTTTTATATATATATATATATATATATATATATATATATATATATATATATATATATATATATATATATATATATATATATATATATATATATACATACAGTATATGTATACGTGTGTGTGTTTGTGTGTCAGATTATAAGACGAAGTTTTAAGCCTAAAAAAGAATTCCAGAAATTTCATACTTTCTTCCTCTTGTACTGGTATGTGCAGGACACGAAGTCTGGTCTGTTCAAAGTAGGGCCACATAGTGAGGAAATACTACTGCATAGACTATCCATGGGCAAGAAGCCTGTGAAAAAAACTATGAATCTAAAACTCTATATGATGATTAAGCAAATTTAATCACAGCAGACATTATATCGTATTTGCGTATCATTTGGGCCACCTCCCAAAAGTATTGCTCAGGAAAAGTCACGAAATCCTAGCGTGAGTAGAGGGTGGTGGAGAAAGCATAAGCCCATACTGTTATATTTTGCATGTATCCTTAAACTGCATGAAATTTGAATGGGTGGTGTGAATGCTTTTAGAAATTATGTAAAGGAATCTAGTCATATGTGACTATAATAACTAATGTTTACATGGTTAAGTATACTTACTGCATTGTGATTTCTAATTGTGATTTTACTATCATATTTTTTAAGATTTTTTCTATTTTCTTAAAATTATGAAGACTCGTCTCTACTGATTATTTTTAGTAGTAATTTTAGTTTTTGCATATTCAGTAGCTTCTCTCTAAAATTCAATTCATAATTCAAGGATAAAGTAAAAACTATATAATATTTGTTGATGTAAACTACTACTAATTTCCTCAATAGTGTGTACTGAATACACGATATTTTTCCTAGATAATTGTTCATAGAAGCTACAGAGTTTACGAATATCATTTAGAAATTATCACTTAAAAATAAATTGTTTGTTAATTGAATCAGTGTGTACTATAAGTTTCCTTGTTGTTCTGGTAACAATGTTATTTTAGATCAGTATCCTTGGTGTCTCCTGTATGTTCAAATATTCTCTCATATGACCTCAAAGTATATCCATCTGTTTATAAGTACTGTACTATAATTCCTTGACCTGTACAAATACTGTATTATATAGCAGTAACATTGTAAAAATAATCATCCGGCTTTTATTGATATATCTCCTTTGGTAGAGAGAGGAATGGAATGCATAAAAAATACATGACATTCATAACTTATTATCCCTTCACATTTGACAAGTCCCAACACTCACCATCTCTCTTACTCTTTGCTTCATGTTTTCTTTGTACCCAGGCTCGATGAAGAAAATTTTATTTACCCATCCTTGCGTATGGGAAAAGAAGAAAAAACATCTAATGGAAGGGAGTGAGGTAATATGTTGCTTTCTTGTTATTTGTCAGTTGGATTTTACCATTCTGCCATGAAAACCTTAACTGATATCACACTTGATAAATTATGTTTATTTTGTGGCAAAGAGTCTTTAAAATGTTCTTACAAATGCTTGGTAAAGAAGTTCTGACCAAAGAAATATCAGCATGTAGTCAAACATGTTTATTAAGAATTTACAAACTATGACGTATCATTCACTGTCTTCTTTGTGAAGAGGACAAAAATGAAAATTAAGCAACGAGGAATGTATCCTAACCCAGGGCGTGTACAGAAGTGATTTTTATAACGAATATTAATAATCATACTTATACATGTATCATTCTTATTTTTTTTTTCATAAAACCACAGAGGCTAATTTAATAACAGCAGTTGAGGAAAACTCAAATTTTAAAGAAAAATGCAAAGTACTGTATTTCTGTTGTATAAGGACACGTTGATGGAATTAATAAACACTGAAATCATATATACATACAGTGTATATATATATATATATATATATATATATATATATATATATATATATATATATATATATATATATATATATATATATATATATGTGTGTGTGTGTTATACTGGAGCAATAATAAAATATGTTGTAAATAGAGTCTTGATACTCTGGGACAGCTGTAAAGTAACAATACATCACATATAAAGAATACCCTGAAATGATCATATGATAATAGTACCATGTTAAATATGTACGTGCAAGATAATAAAGTGTAAAAAGAACACTTATGTACGTTTCTCATGATAAATCGATTATTTCAATATTAATATTCTGCACGTATTTTACTCGAATACTGCACATACGTGCAGACCGAATACAGGTACTTGTATTTATTACGAATCAAAAGAAAAATTACAAATAAAATATATTTCAGAACGTAATACTATTATTGCTGGTTAAAAAAAGAGGAGTTTTTTAAACTCATTATGTATGGAAATGAAAGTACTAGTACAACTTCTCTAACAAAACTTAAGTTTTCCTCATACAAAGTTTATTACATAACACTTGTTTCATTGAACATTCCATACTATGCTGGTATCTAATGCTATATATCATATGTATGCCTCCTTCATTACAATCAAGAGAACCTTTCCTACTGTGAACTCTCAGGATACCAAAAATTTACTTGTATGGATTACAAAATGTCAAAGTTGCTACGATACACTTCTACAGACATTGTATCAAAATATCAAGATCTTATAGTAAGGGTATATATTCCAGTGTTGATCTTGCAATGTATAAATAAAACTTATATAGTTATCTAGATACAATAAGACCATGATGGACCAAATATAAGTCATCCTGAAATATTTGCATTCTATAAACAAATGCAAAAATAAAATCTGGCACCATGAGAAGGTTTTAATGAAGATACTGTTTGGTTTAGAGAATTCCTGGGATAAATAATATTTAAAAGTTAAGCAAGAGAATATCCGATCAATCTTTTTTTTCTGATCAACTATAACAATACAGGTAATTAATTCACTTCAGGGTACCTAAAAAAAACAGGATGACAGATGCTGGCATTGAAGGCACACTCAATAATGCTGCCAATTTCAATAATTTTTTTTCAAATAAACTTTTATAAACAATGAACACAAAAACATATTAGTCCAAATATGTAATTAGCCAAAACAGTTCAACTTTTAAGTACTCGTTCTTAAATTCACTGTATAACAAACAGAACTGGTATCTGTAAAAGTATCTCCACTTCTAATTTTCATATATTTGGGTAAGAAACCAAACCATGAACCATTTTTACATATAGTTTACAAAGTTCTGAGCTACCAGATTAAAATAAAAGTATATAAATAATGAACCTCTTAATATGATAAGATCTACTACAATCAAAAATTACTACCAGACTCTTGTGGAAAGACTGGTTTAATAAATGGTTTGCAAATGCAAAATATGAAGGTATTACAAATTAAAATACTGTATATAAAGAACTTATTTCATACCAACCTTTAATATGTACTGTATGTATAGTGACTTGTCACTTTTTAACGCTTGACTACAGAATCTTGCAAACCTTCAGCATTCTTTGCAGTCCTGCACGAAAATTATAAACCAAAAGTACCCAGATGCCCAAACAGCCAAGCAGATTAACAATGTATTTGCCATTAGTGAGTCCTTATGCATTAGTCTCTCCTACTGCAAATCTAACAGTCTAGTAAAAATTTTCCCATCATGGTGGTAAAGTTTAATTTTGTGTAACAAGCACTATTCTTAGGATTGTTCAACTTTTCGTACAATTTACTCCAAGTTGGATATTTGATGACAACTACTTGACTCGCCATCCATCGGCTAGGCTTTTCAGGCAAACTGGACAGAACTACTTGTATCATCTTTTAAGTCTATGATTACATATAACAAAATTTTTATTCCAAAATATACAAATTACATTTACACGAAGGTAACAGTATTATATTTTATTAAAACTATCAGCATTTTATTCATTTAGTACGGCGGTATTTTTGTAATCAAAATCCAAACATACAAAACCACTCATGCATAATTTTACCTATCATACTAAACTGGAACTGACAGTCAAAACATTTTGTGTGGGATTAGTACATAAGAGAATCCGTACTCACAATTTCCCTTAGAACAAAATCAATTTATCTCTTTTACTATGGATAGAAACACGTAAAATCACTGGGGACCTCATCAACGAAAATAAAAATCACTCATTGTGAACAAGTATTCCAAAATTATAGATTAGTAGGAAAGGAGAGAATAACAACACCTTAAAAAATGCTAAACACAATCAACTATAACCGTACTCAACAAAAACTTCAAGAAGATTACACCTACTACAGTTATTGTTTTTATTTCTACAATTTTCAGTAAACAGTGGAAGAGTGTGTGTTTGTGTGTGGGCATGTCTCGACGGTTTCAAATCTATAAAAAAGTAAAGCTCGTGTTACAAATCATTATAACAAAATTGAGATTTTTTCATAATTATTATTTTAAATCTAGAGCAGTTCCATAATAAAAAATATATAGCATGTCCATACCAAAGCTACTGCCAAACACCCTCTAAAATGGGGGTGAAATTCTGCAATCACTTACATATAAATTAATTACTTCTTGGATAGCTCGTTGGACAACCAGTCCAGTCCCTCGTATAAGCCTTGGCCCTGGACAGCACACGTTGCCTGAATGTACCACTGTAATTGCAAGATAGTTATTAAATATATAAACAGGAGTATGATTACTGTACTACGATAAAAATTCAAAAACAAACTAGGTCGACATTTTTCACATAAATGAAGGGTCATATACAGCTTGGAGGGTAATAAAATAAAAAATTCTACCACTGATATTGCTAGTCAATTATTAACTTCATGTACATGAAGGGTCATACACAGCTTGGAGGTAAATTAAAAATATTCTACCGCTGTAACTGCAAGACAATTATTAAAAATATGAAATAAGAGTATGAAGACTGATAAAAATACAAAAAAAAACAAGCTAGGTCAATGAAGAGTCATACACAGCTTGGATGGGAAAACAAATTGCTGAGGGTAAGGTATGAGCTGTTATGAGAGAATAACTCTGTATCAAGAAAGAAATTCCACTTTGTAACCACAGGGAATTTTCGTCATCTAAGGAAATCACAAGTTAACTAATGGCAACTTATAGAGTAGGTAATAAAGTACATAAATTTCTATATATTTACACGAAAATCAAGTACGTACCCTTCTATTACGAAGCTGATTGAGTCCTAAGCGGTCTGTCAGTTCGGCAGCTGTCATGGCATTAGGTAAATCTTGTTTATTGGCAAAAACAAGTAATACAGCATCTCTAAGTTCGTCTTCATGTAGCTGCAAGGAATAAATTTCATGGTTTAAACATACAAATAGCAGTTTATAAATACTGTACTCTGTCTACGATTAAAGTTGGCGAGATACACTGTTACCGTATTCTTATATGCCCTGTGTACGCTTGGAGAAAAAATTCCTCCCGGCATGACTTTCATCTCTAATTATGACTAGAAAGTCAGTGAGTGATGATGGGCTTTTTGGGATGAAGAACTATTGGTTACAATTTGGTTGTGGTTACGCAGCAGCTAATGGTATCAAACAGAATACAAGATATTTTCATCAAAACAGCCATTGTTATGAGTAAATTAAGACACTTAACAGTGTGAATATAAATTATATTGAGACAGTTGCACCATTGCCTTCCCCAATTCTAAGAGTTGTGGAGCCACAGACCAAAGTATTTTTAAAGGCTGTTTGATTTTGACGTACAGGATTACAGTACATGCATAGGGTTACTCTAATCACTGCACGTAAAAATAACTTCATACTGTACATTAAATATCTCTATGGATCCTCGTATGCAAAGTTCAAATAATTTAAGTTTTTTATTGCTTATGTACAGTCTTAAAATAACAAAATATCTAGATCCAAGTTTTATTAACAAAACTTTTATGAACAAATGTCTCCCTAGCACTTATAAACCAATTAAGGAACAATCTTCCCCTAATACAGTTTTGCTACTCCCAAACTAACTAACCAACTTTTTTTATACGGAATCTGTAACACTAAGCTTTACACAAACTCAAAATTTAAGTTTGAATCATGGTCAAAGGCAGTTATATGTCCACGTTTATACAGATGATGATGTGTTTATCAATCAATAACCTCTGTTAAAAAAAAAAAAATAGCTAATAGCCCATGACAGACCCCCCTAAATATTTCCCTCAATTAGTTCAAAGTGTTACAACTTTTTTCACTTTGTTTTGAAGGCAGTGATGTCTCTTAAACAATAAGAGCCTCGACATCGCCCCTGACGTGAATGTGTGACAAAAAAATTTCTTTAAAACTCAAAGATATTTAACCATCAGAACAGAAGGCTAACACATCACACCATCAATTGTACAAGTAATTACTGGCAATGCAAATATTCTGATAAAATTTTATAAGCCCTACGTAAGACACCCATTGACTTACCATTTTGGCCAACTCATCCGATGCCTCTGTGATTCGTTCCTTGTCGTTGCTATCAACAACAAAGATTAATCCCTGAGTATTTTGGAAGTAATGTCTCCAAAGGGGACGGATTTTGTCTTGACCTCCCACGTCCCACACCGTAAAGCTGATGTTCTTATATTCGACGGTTTCCACATTAAAACCTGCAATGTACAGTGAGCACTTTGACCGACAAATTCTACAATGAAACAGCAAATTAGGTTACTGGAAGAATAATAAAAAGGAACCAGGTAAGCTATGTCAAATTTTGAAACATTACTGAATTGCATTCTGATATATATATATATATATATATATATATATATATATATATATATATATATATATATATATATATATATATATATATATATATATATATATATATATATATATATATATATATTAAAGTTAAACCAAATAAGTTATTCATTAGTATTGCAACAAAATATAAAAACTTACCAATTGTTGGAATAGTAGTTACAATTTCTCCCAGCTTCAACTTGTATAATATAGTCGTTTTACCAGCAGCATCAAGACCCACTGCAAAAATAAATTAATTGTTATATGTATTTCATCTAGAAAACTGTATGAAAAAAATCAAGTGAGCATTACTATACAGCCTACATCATGTGGTAATAACATATTTTTCCCTTCCCAAAATGAACAAAATATAAACTACACATTAAATACAGATCTTTATTAACTAAGTACTTGTCCACAGTTATCGAATGGATGGCTGATTTAACCTTATATTTAGCGAATAAATTTACATAAGAGTATCTCGAATGATAGAGAGGAATACTGCAGTTATGCAGTTCCCACTGAATAAAGAACTGCAGAAAATTATCTTTTCTTTGTCAGTGCATGCTGTAATTATCTGTGGGAATTGTCAACCACCTAACAACAATGAACTACATGAAAGAAACATCAGAGAATCCACTTATTGGGAACTAGGAAAAACAGCCGAGGCATGTTAGCAAAATTAATTCTGAACTTCCAGGAATAAACACAAGGTAGATTCCTTTTTACATAATACTGTGTATGAAGTGCAACTAAAAAGTTATCCACATTATGTTTGCTAATATCAAATAATATATAGTTGACCTTTGGAATTACAAGAGATTACAATACAGTAATATACATTTTCATCTTCCACTAACTCCAAAAACAAACACACACACCGGGTCACCGACGTATGGACAATAAGCAACGACTAGCATTTCGCAAGGTAGAAAGTCTACACTAAATAAGGTTTGGAGCTTTTTACTCCAGGACTTTGGGATCACAATATTTGCTACAGTTATTGAGATGCAAATACCCTCATTAGCAAACTCAACTCGGAAAAGATTCATTTCATGCAACCCTAGTATTTTTGGACTAAACTATTTTTTTCAGATAGGTTTCAATGTGTTCTGAATTATTAAGATCAATGTTTTTAATGGAAATCACAATTTTTTGTGTTAAATTGACATTAGTGAGCGGCAGTGGGTACTTAACTAACTTAACCAAACCTGACTTAACCCATCTCAATATTGTAGCAATTTATACCTTACATCATCACCAATAGGATGGGAGAGAAAAGGAGGAAACAGTAACAGTGTCATCACTGACTACCTTCATAATGGATTTAGGTATTTATACAGCAGAGTGGCACCTTCCTGGAAGAGTTGGTGGCACTGGTCTCTCAGGTGCGCTATGGAAGGGTGTATAAGACGAATCTTAACCGAAAACTCTAGTCATTAAGAAGCAATTTGTAAACAGCATATCTTGCAACAGGATGTACCAGCAGGAAAGGATAGAGGCAACTGGTTATCTCGTTAATTCATTATGATTTTCCAGTATCTCAACACCGATACTATGCTCTTAGGCAGGCTGGGGTATCAATGTTATCAGTTTTACATCATAGACCCCCTTTTCTATCAAAGGCTAGGAGGGTGCCTTCTTGCAAAGGATTTTGGTTCTAGTGAGTATGACTGTTCCCTGAGCAAATGCCCTTTCTAACCTCAGAACGTTATCCACAATCTGATGAATCAAAGCCGCGAGTGGTAACACTCTGATACGATGGCTATCATGGAGTATGAAAAATTCGATTATTCTTACTGACTCACATCCTTGTAAAGGCAATTTAAAAATTTCAGACAATCTGAATTCTAACAAAGTTTATTGTGTGCAAGAAAAAGGAAAATTCTGCTAGACTTAAGGCACACTTATGTTTGCGATCTATTGAGGTTAAGCAAAAGCCACAGCTTCCTTCACCTAATTCAGAGACCATGACACAAAAACCAATGACCATTACTCACTGGGTGACTCATTCATAAAAATTATAAGGTGGTTTCCAAAGATGGGTAAATGCTTCACCCGGTAAAATATTAATGTATCTTTAGGTCCAAATTGGCTTTTACCCTTGGCACTCCATCACCAACTAATATTAAAGCTCTTGAATAAAATAAATAACAAATAATGGCAAATCTGTCAAGCAGTAACGAAATAACACGTGGGGAATGAGTGAAACTGGAAAGACTGATACATATAAGTACTTCATCTTGACACATGAATGAAATCATGGGACGAGAAATGATGTAGATGTATTCATCTTACCCATGAGAATTCTCATCTGTTTCTTCCCAAAGAGACGAGAGAAGACGGTGGAAAGTGTCAAGCCCATTATTCGACGTCAATATTACCCTCGTCTAAGGGGGAATAACGAGATAAAATGTTATTAAAAACGACACTCCTTCCGTCTCTGCCACGTCCAAGTCCGTCAACACTGTGTGACGTCATCCGCAGCGTTGCCAAGATCCATTGCTAGGATTTCCCTAAAACTGGCGAGAAAATAAGTCGCCATATATTGAATATTAGCGGATTTTTCTCTCTCTGAGGAGCTAAGAGTAGTGACTGGGATGAGCTGGTTTCTGATAAATGTGTGCTTTGACTCGTCCATCCCATTACAACGGAAATTGCTAGGCTGTGAGATCACTCTCAACAACTCGTGTCTGGAACACGTTGCAAACACGTAAAAATGTAGCGTTGGTAACATTATGCAATATTGTTATTTCACGTATATTTTTGAAGTCCAATATATTTCATAAGTTATTCAAACATTTTTCTTTCAGTCATCAACCAAAGCATGAAATAGGTATTGCAATGGGAAAAAAGTTTGTCAGTATTCAGAAAATTATTTAAAATCTAGTTTCATGCCTACTATTCACGGTCGCCTTTCTGCCTGTTATGCCAACAATTATTTGACCAACAAGGTCGTCTCGATGCATATTTTAGGCGAAGCAAATTGTGCGCCCATATTCAGATGAAAAATTACTTCGTTTCTAAAGAATACTTTGAAAAAAAGATCAGTAATATATTCTCTTTTCATAGGTCGAACTCATACCATCAGTCATACTCCTGGGGCCAGTTATGAAATTAATCATATTATGGAGAGAAAAGATTTATTAAGCCATCAATAACAGTTTTTCCTAAAACATTTCTGAAAAAAGATAAATATGTTAAAGCTATGTCACTCAATGCACAGTAGTGATAAAATGAATGAAAACCGTAAATGACTTGAGCCCTGAGATTTATATGATCAGTTTTACGTCACGGACTCTCTTTTTCTAGTAAGGGACAGGGACGGTGCCTTCTTTGCAGCTGGAAACAAGCACAAAGATCTCACAAACATGAGTCTCCACATCTCGAAAGGAAACTAAAATTGTACTTTTCAACTTAGAAGTACTGTACCTTATTTTATTGCATAGTAACTAAAATGGTCAAAGTATCATCTTCCATACAAGTTATTATTTAACATATTTCAGTTTCATATTGTATTTCTGACATATTATTCGCTTATATGTCAAAGGTAGCATCAAGATCATAAGGTCGACGGTTCGAGACCCGCCACGGTCTGAGGTTAGAAAGGGCATTCACTTAGAGTATCGGTCGCACTGCCATAACCAAAGTCCCTCGAAAAAAAGGCATCGCCCTAGGCCTTAATAGAAAAGGGAGTCTATGACATAACACGGACCAAACAAGTGGTAAGCTTTGGTTTAAGATATTACTGTCGAGTGCCCAGCTTGTCCCAAACTCATTATTGGTCCGGGTTTGGGACCGGTACCGCATTGAGCTTGTCTACCCTCACAATGGCTAACATAATATAAGTGGTTGAATAAACAAACAACCTTAAACAATAACTTCACAAAAAAAGAAGAATTTAAATTATTTTAAAATCTTTCTACCATATTTAATGAGAGATGATTTCCTTTGCAATACTGCTACCTATCGAGCATTATGGGAGAAAAAACAGCTGGGACAAACTGTCAAATAATATCCGAAGAGAAATATATATAATATATAATAAAACTTATGTAAATAAGTAGTTTTTTATTTTATGTATGCAGTATTGGTGAAGATTTGGAGATGATATAGTTTTATACATCACTCTTATGTATATGTAAAGATATATCAATTCTCGAATTTAAGTAAAAAAAAAAATCATTCTTATCAAATATATTACTAAGTGATATATCTTGTTTTGTACCATACAGACATTCAGAATTTTTAACAGTTTACATAAATACATATAATAATAATAATAACAACAGTAATAATAATAACAACAGTAATAATAATAATAATAATAATAATAATAATAATAATAATAATAATAATAATAATAATAATAATAATACTTTGTCTATGTATATGGAACTATATAAAATTATAGTACAGACATAAACTGTCATGCAAATAAACACATATATGTATGCAGAAATAAACTGGCTTGAAATATATCATAGACATTTAGGTGTCAAAGATTAATGAATTGATGTCAGCCACAAGTCTTCATAGATTCCAAGGAATAATGACTTAAAGGCAATGTGACATTATGACCTCCGTGGCCGTGACATTGATCGTCAGGTTGTCGGTTCGAGCCCTGCCACGGTCTGGAGCTAGAAAGGGCATTCACTCGGTGTATCATACTCTGCCAAAAGCAAAGTCCTTCGCAAGGAGGCAACGTCCTAGCCCTTGATACAGCAGGGAGTCAGTGTCATGGAGCAGTGATTAAGCCCTACAGTCAAAGAAATTCAAAAGAAATAAATATTCTTATCATTGATATAGTTTTCTTCTTCATCCTCCTCCTCTTCCCCCCCCCCAACTTCTTCTTCTTCTTCTTATTATTATTATTATTATTATTATTATCGCAAAATAATTGATGGAATTAGTGAAGAGAGACAATGAACTGCTTATAAATTTTGATATTTCGAAAACACTATGATTTAATTTATTAATATATATTTACATACATTTATTGCTTTAATAAATTAATAAGCAGTATAAATATTAAATACGAGAAGCGAATAAATGTTTAGCAAATAAAGTATTTCCTTAAGAATACATTTACAAACCATGATAACTCAAACCCTGTTTAGCGGGTAGGTTTTACTGTCAGTTTTGGTAATAATTCAATAAGTCAGTGATGTTTAATGCTTATTTACAATGTTTTTATGACGTTTTAAAGGAAGATAAGGTTAAATTTGCCGAAGATACTCAAGAAATAACAAGAAAACTTCTGTTTATTTTAAATATGGGATAGAACTGAATGTAAAGTGAAGTACACCCCTATATTGTTTATCTCGGCCATTTTGTTATTATTATCCCCCGCATTCAACGTGAATTATAGCAGTCGATTATCTGTCTTACAATCGAGTTCATATGTCTGTGGCTAAAGTCGTGTGGTGTTGACATAATTGCACAGTAGAAATATGAATAATGGAAGAGGTACTTGAGCCTTGCCTGAGATCCGTAGCCATTTGTATTGTTAATATATCCTTGTCAGAATTTGTAATTTTTCCCATCTATTGGTAAATTTCCACCTATTAGTGATTTGTGGAACAATGTTGTGAGTGGTGTTAGAATAACAATTGTCGTTTCTTTGAGAAATACGTGATTAGTTTTACCTAGCAGGAGGGTCTGCCCCTCCACCTCTTCTTTTAATTTCGTTTATTTCATACCAATTCTTTCCAATCCTCTTTTCCCCCTCCAGTCATGACATTCCTGAATAGGGTTACGAGAGTGCAGTCGATGCCATCACTATTACCCCATCCCTATTCTATCCCACTTTATCAGAGATTGGTTTTACATCTTGGACTCCAATTTTTACTAAGGGTTAGAATGATGTCTTCTTGCAAAGGACTTTGGTTTTAGCAGGTGTGGCCATTCTGAATGAATGCCCTTTCTAACTCAGAATGTGGCAGGCCGCGAACCCTTGACCTGACAAATCAAAGTTGTGAGTGTTACCGCTTGGCCATGTTTTGTTAGTATCAGATGAGTTATGTCTGGATCTACAGTCTAATAAGCATTCATATTCTTTAAAAATTCTCATGAAATCTCTCCTCCACCAGCAAATTCCATCAACTAGAAACATTCCTGTTATACATGTCTATTGTCAAACAAAAAATTTTATCATGCAATGGTATTTTAAATCATTGAACATCTTCAAGAGTTTTCCCAATTCAAATGTGATTTGATTTTTATTGCGTAATGTTAATCTTTTTTTTTCTATGCTCTCCTTCTGTACCCTATTGTAATTTTTCAGGTCTGTTAAACACGACAATAGTATTATCCAACCAAGTGTCATTGTTATTGGTTTTATGTCACAGAATCCCTTTTCTATTAAGGGCTTGTATGGTGCATTCTTGTGAAGGACTTTGGTTTTGGTAGTTATGATCATTACCCTGTTACCCTGAGTGAGTGCCCTTTCTAAGGTCACAGTGCAGCAGTCCGTGAACACCTGACCTGAGAGTCAAAATCGTGAATGTTACCACTTTGCCATGGTGACTACATCCAACCAAGTGTCACTAATTGCTATTATGTTTGGTTTTCATGCTGAAATTCAGTTTTCAAATTTCTTAAATTTTTCAAAAAGATTTTTAATCATTTGTATATACACTCTTTATGGACTTCTTTATGGTTATTCTATAATTTTCTTCCTCCTGAAGAAGAGGAAAGTGTTAAATATGGTTCCTTTTTCTCATTAAACCTACATTCTGATACTGCAATGTTGAACTCTGTTCATTATTATATACCCTTGCTTCATACCTCCTCGGTACTATACATGTAAATGATCATGATTATATTGTGTTTAAACAGATATGTACAATTTAAAATTATTTATGAATAGAGAAGTGGAGCTTTTAAAAGTGATTTCCTTTCAAAGTTAAGCAGTTTAAGCTTTACAGTATCGCTAAGATACTGGATACTTTTTACAAGTTTGCACTGTGAATAGGAGTGATGATATTGTAAAACAGATTGATCTGGCTTTGCTGCATGTAAAGTATAAGTCTTACTTTGTCTGGTGTGTGATATATAATATGATGATAATTATGTACATCTGCATTCTATTGCAGGCTTGACCGTATGGTTTCCTTTTTCATTACCCGTGAGAAATTTGTGTCTCATTCTTCGTATTCACCTATGGTATAATCTTGATTAGTATTCGCTTTTTAAGTGACCCTCCTCTTATTGTATAGTTAGTATAAAGGGATAATGTAACGTTATTTAAAATTTGTAGTCATAGAGTTAAAAAACATCAGCTACATGTACAGTTTGATCATCGTTTTTGATAGTACAATTTTTATAAAATTGTTATATTCCACTCTGCCTGTAGCAATTCTGATTTGGAAAGTTTCTATCAAGAAAGAGGATATGTACTATAAAGGGTCATTTTTAATCCACTGTTAACCACTCAAATCCTTCTATCTTGTATTTTTATCTTTGTCCTTTGCCTATTTATTCAAGCTGAACTTTATCAGCAAGGAGGATATTACAGTTTTCATGATGTACTCTTCTTCCTTGTAGCATAGAGGTGACTTATAGTATTACCTCTGCAATAGCTCCTTGTGTCAGGTTATGCTACTACATACATTGCAATCCTCTCCAAGGCTAGAAATCTATTCTCATTGGATATCAGAACCGTACATTGGGGAAATGGACGAGGAGGCCTTCAGTTATGACATCTAAACTTGCCACTGGCATAATGAAGGAATTACCTAATATTAATCCAATTGGAAACTCAATAATTCCTCTGTTGGCGAGGTTTCATAGTCTCCACTCTAAACACTATTTCCAAGAAAAACATTACAAAGTACTTTGCAAATAGAAAACTATGTAACTATTTGAAAAGAGATTGACTTTCCATATTTACTGATATTAATTGCATATGTTTTGAACATAATTTTTAATACTGTAATGTCTATACTGAAAGTTATATTGGGAAATGTTCGTTACAAATATTAGATATATTAAATATCACTGGACCTTCAATTAATTGTATTCTGGTAAAAGCCTCATATTAGGTGAAAAGAACAATAAACATAGTAAAGTGTGTCCAAGGTATTAATTTGATTCATTTTAGGGCAAGCAGTGCTTAATACTTAATAAAAATATGCATTTTCCTTTTATTTATTAAGTTTTGAAATGAATATTATAATTTATTAGTGGTTTTAGAGCACTGTATTAGATTAACTATTAATTTAATTATCGTTTTTTCTTATTTCAGGCTGAATGTATGTTTTAAAAACATGGAGGCCATACGTAACTTAAATGGCAACTTTATGCAACTTCATAGACTGGCAGAAAAGTAATAAATGAGCAAGATACGCTAGTAAATCCAGGTAGACACAATGGATCAGATGCCCCAGGAGATTTTACACTCATTGTTTTCACTTGATCCTGGTGTGGATAATAGAAGTCACTTATATCCATATAATTATCCATATGGACAGTATCCGTATCCTTATCCCTACCCGTATCCATCTCATCATCCTCCATCTCCGCATAGTAATGTTTCTTCTTCATCGCATAGCGTTCCACCTCTTCCTCACCCTGTGACTCAGGAAACACAGAATCTTGTAGTTGCTCCTCAAGGCAACCTTCCAGCCTATTCTGCTGGAATTCAGAGAATCTCTGCAGCTACCAGTAATGTGAGAGAGCAAGAAGGTACAGGGAGATTACCTCCTTTGAGTGAAACATTACATTCTCACCTAATCCAAGATCTTCGTCATTTGCCCCCTGACAGTAGGTTAGTTGAGGATTCAAGATACTCTGTAGGGATGCAGCCCTTGGCTACTGAAACAAGATATGCGAATAATTTAAGATCTCTAGATAATTCTCATCAGACGCCATTGGACGTGCGATGCATGGGAGATTGTTCTCAACCAACAGATTTAAGTACCCAACCTATCGATGCTCGACTATACGGAAACGAGCGTCATCTGCCGGATGATTTGAGAGTTTCGTCTGATGAAAAGAGATTTACTCTAGACGTTCCAAAATCTGTTCACAGCCAAGTAGCAGAAACTTCCAGTTATCAAGGGGAAAATGGCAGTTTTAATAACAGGACATCCAGTATGTCACAGCCCTCGGATATGCTCCCATTAACCTCTGGAGATCCAAGACCACCTTTACAAGCACATGATACCAGACCTCCTGTGCCAGTACATGATGATAGATTGACTCCAATGCATAATACACTACCTGTACCTGCTGTGCATGATGAAAGACCACTAGTGCCTGTGCATGATCCTAGAACAGATATTGTACACAGTTTGCATGAGCCAAGAACTCCAGATGGGTTACATGATATCAGGTCCTCGTATAACTCTCCAGTAGTCACGGATGAGAATATGTCTAATGGTGAAGCAATGGTGCCTGATTCAGGTTTGATGATGAGCCATGAAAGTTATACATCCTGCCATTCTAACGACTCTGTAAATAACAGAAATTCTTATCCTGATAACAGTTCAATAGGTACTGGAACAGAAAGTCAGGCAGGCAATATGAGGTATCCAACTATAAACAGCCCCAATACATCTCTGGGTCTTCTCTCACATGCCTTAGGTGACCATTTGAATGAGCAAATTAGTTCAGATCAAGGTATTACAGGTAACCAGAGTGTCGTCAGTACAGGTAACATAAGTAGCAGTAATCAAAATAACATGGTAAAGGCATATAATGATAACGACAGTACTAATGAGGATGAATATGAGGATGACTTTGATTCTGAATTAGACTCTCCACAAGATGTAAACCCTTATATTGAGTATAATGATGTTGCGCATGGTGTATTTCAAAATCTAAATAGCATAACGGGACCTCCCAAACCGTTTCAGTGTGATGATTGTGATGCAAATTTTACCACCAAGGGTAATTTAAAGGTACACAAGAGAATCCACACTGGCGAAAGACCTTACGAATGTACGGACTGTGGCAAAACATTTTCTTATTGCGCTTCCTATCAAGCCCACAAGCTCATACACACCGGAGAGAGACCCTTTAAATGCGAGTTTTGTGAAAGAGCATTTTTTAGAAGCGAGCATCTAGAGCGCCACAGGAGGAGACACACAGGAGAAAGACCATTCAAGTGCACGGAATGCGATGCCACGTTTGCTGCAAGTGATGGGTTAGCGAGGCACACAAGAACTCACACTGGGGAAAAACCTTACAAATGTAAAGACTGTGCGATGACTTTTGCTTACAAGTCGACTTACCTTCGCCATAGATTAGTGCACGAGGAAGGAGAATTTAAATGCGATGACTGCGGAGCAACATTCAAGGATCCTCTGCGACTTGAAAAGCACATGAAGAAGCATAATGATCCTAATTATATACCAAGTTCAGAAGGGGGTAAAGCTAAGCCTCTTATAATCATGGAAAATGGTGTAGAGGTATTTGGGTGTGAATTTTGTCCCATGAAGTTGAAAAGGAGATCTGATTATTACCTTCACCGAAGAACACATACTGGAGAAAAGCCTTATTCGTGCGAAGTATGTGGGTATTCATTCATTCGTAGGACTTATCTAGAGATTCATATGCGCACGCATACTGGTGAGCGTCCATACAAATGTACTGATTGTGAATCGGCTTTCAAAACTCGTACTGCATTAAAGTTTCATGTTCGTACTCACACGGGTGAGAGACCTTACAAATGTGAAATCTGTTCGTTTGCTTTTGCCCAAAAGTCAGCCATGACAGCTCATATGCGCATCCATACTGGAGATAAACCTTTTAAGTGCGATGTTTGCAATGCCTCCTTTCGTCAGAGTAGCAGCCTAACCATCCACAAGAGAACTCATTCAGGTGAAAAACCCTATGTATGTGACCAGTGCCCTGCAGTTTTCGCTCAGCGTCCACATCTCAATTTGCACAAACGGTCCCACTTGGGTATCAAGCCTCATTCATGTGATGAGTGTGATGCCTCATTCACCAAGAAGGATTACCTTTTAGTTCATAAATCAAAACATGCTGCTGGAAGTGCCATTAAGATTGAACAGTTAGTTGAGGCAGCTGGAGAACATGCATTCAAATGTCCTGAGTGTGCTATGGTCTTCACTCACCACTCCAGCTTAACAGTTCATATGAGAAAGCACACTGGTGAGAGACCATTTGTCTGTGAAGATTGTGGAGCATCTTTCTTGTACAGTTCTAATCTTACCACTCACCGCAGAAAGCACACGGGCGAACGGCCTTATAAATGCAATCAGTGCGAATCATCATTCATACTTAAAAGCTACCTGACAATGCATCTGCGGAAGCACTCAGGAGAAAGACCATTTAAATGTGAAGATTGCGGTTCACGCTTCACTCAGAAAACCCACTTGTCGACTCACCGTCGTATCCACACTGGCGAATGCCCATATAAGTGTGAGGAATGCGGAGAGGCATTTCGAGACGGTGCAAATTTCTGGAGACACAAAAAGAAACATCTAATCGGAGAGGGAGCTGCAACCGTAGTGCGGAGAAGGGGCAGAAGAGGGAGAGGCAGGGGGAGAGGCAGAGGAAGAGGGGCGAGAGCTACACTCAGACGTACAACTCGAGTTAGACGTACCATTCTGAAATTTGAGGAGCTGTATGAACAGTTTGTCAGTAATGAAGATGGTGATGCATTCCTTCTGAAAGAGGAACCACACGATGTAGATGATGACGATGATGAGGAATACATTCCCATAAATCCTATGGTTGAAATAAAATTAGAAGGCGATGAAGAGGAAGATGAGGAGATTGGGGAATGTGAAGAGGAAAATGGTAATGATGAAGTAAAGAAAGAAGTAGATAATAATGCCGAATCAGGTCAGGATAATGATGTTAATGAACAAGTACAGAAAAAAAAAACTAATGGAAATGACATAATTGAAGATGATGAAAAATACAGCTCACAAACTGAAATCAATTCTTGTGCTTATGATGCTCCGTTGGACCCTGAAAATGATGAAGCACATGAATTCAAATGATAATTTATTTGTCAGTACTGTGTCTCAAAATAAAAATTACTAGTCATTGGCCGAAGGTGAGGTTAAAAATGAACCCCTGAGGAATGTGTTTGAAGATGTTGTTAAAAATGAGATTTTTATAGTTATTTGGGTTACACAAAAATTTTAATATATGAATTTTATATTTTTTTGATAGTCATTATTTGCTCGAAGTTTATCTGTTTAATGTTGACAGCTGGGAGACCTATGCATATACTATTTTATTTTAATAAGTTGGCATTTTATTACTGATCTCAGCGTAATGTTCAGGGAGCAGATTCTCAACAATTTGTGTGGGTACTCTTAAGGAGAATTTTAGATAAAAGTGTTGTTTTTATGTACTGTATTATATTTATGTAATATCCTCACAAATTTTTGTGAAAAATGACGTTTTACCTGTACATTTTGTAGTGTTTTCAGCAGTACTCACATATTTTCTCTGATATAATTCCTCTTAGAAGAAATATTTGAACAATATTTTACTGATCACGGAGCAGGGGCTAAATTGGCCCATCCTTAATATTTAAGTGATGAACAATTCATTTCTCTTTTGGTGTCTACACATTTGGAGAATTTTGTTGTTGTTTATATATATTATATATATATATATATATATATATATATATATATATATATATATATATATATATATATATATATATATTTTATTTTAATTTTTTTTTTTATTCAGTGTCAATAAATTGAGTCTTTTGTAATTACAGTAATTTTTTTACAAAATTTGTTAAAAGAAAAGCAAGATCCATAGTTCATAAAGTGATACTACTTTGTTAATACAGAATTCTTACATTTTTTCCTGTCAAAGTTTGGTTGTCCATTTTACTTATAAGTATATTAAAACTAATATGAAGGAGGAAAGCATATACAGTAGTAGTTAAATGTGTGACCTGCATTCAACAGTCAATTAGTAAGAATATGAACTGCCATCATATTGGTCCTCGTCACTTTCGGAAAATGAAGAATTAAAAAAAAATAGTAAAAAGATCAAAGTATGAATGATAAGCTGTTCAGGAAGTAATAATAGAATTTTTTTTTATTTCTGGCTGAAGGAAACGTCTGATAACAACGCTTTTTTGGATACTTTGTGCATAAAGAACATTTGCACATGTGAAAATGAGTGAAACTTATGTAATAGAACCTTATGATTTTTTTTTATAGAGTTTATTGTTATGAATCATGACATTTCTGTATTATCAGATTTTCATTTGTATATTATATTCCCATGAGGAAAACATTAATTTAAATGCACTTGCTTTTGTGCAGCTATTCTTACTCAATATGTAGCGTATGTTTTGGTAAAGACATACTGTACATATTGTTGCTTGTATTAATGAAATATCAGTATTGTTGTACATGTTGACAAATCTAAATGCATTTCATGTGGTTTTTTATTGTGATTTTTTTTTTATCAGTATTATATGGAATGGAATATATAGTGTATGAGTTAAGTCTCTCAAATACAGATTTCGGTAACTCTCCTTCATATCATAACATATCATAGCTATATACAGTACAAGAAAATCTATTCTTTTCTTATACAGTATTGTTTTAATTCATATTCTGTTTTACTCTGCTAAGCATTTCATGTGCTTGAACTATTCACCATTTGATAACATAAATGTTCACCAATCTAAGCAGTATATAAAAAGATGGTAATTTTATCACAAATTCATAAGCATACCCATAAGCTTTTTTTTTTTTTTTTTTTTTTTTAAACGCTGCCTTTTACTGCAGTCTAGAAGGTTTGTCGTGACTTACAGAAGAAGAAAAATTTCACTTTCTCATACTTTGGTGTTAATAGTTATTCTCTGCCTTTCCTGTTTTATAAACTTCATGATTACTATTCAAGACCACCATAGGTATTACTGTACTTCATCCCAGTTTAATATGTCTGTCCCTTGTAAATCTTTCTACTTGTTATATGTCAAGGCCCCATTGTAAATAGAAGTTATCAATGCTGCCCCTTCATTTCATAAAACTCATTTCCTTTGTTTCACATTGATAAGGTTTTTTCAAACTCTTTAAGTAATTTACATCCACTTCTCTCCTCCAGACGTGTTCTACTATCATACATCTCGTTAATATTCTCCTTTGCCATTTTATTGAACAATTGATGTCAGGAGGGATGAATAGTATGTTGGGAAGAGGGTGATGGAAATGGATATACAGGGTAGGAGAGGGAGGGGGAGACCAAAGCGTAGGTGGATGGATTGCATCAATGACGACCTGAGATCTAAAGGTTTGTTGGGTTATAAAGTATGGGACAGGAACATATGGAGAACACTGGCCAGAAACATCGACCCCACATAAAAGTGGGAAAAGATGTAGACAAAGAAGAAGAATATACATGTAATGTTCATAATATCAACTAGTGAATTTTCTTTCCCTGAATTTAGAAGCCAACTCACACTTTTTCTTTACTGTTGGAGTAAGTACTCCATGAAGCAATCCAGTCTTTGTAAGTTTTCCCTTGAAATGACCCACTGTTTTTTCCACAGCTAATATCAGTGTTGCTTAGTGCCTTTCCTCCATTGCCTATATCCATGCATTGTCTGTCATCTTCATATATGTCCGTTCCTAACTACCCGTTTTCATACTTTTTCTTTATTTATAATCAGTCTTTGTCTGCATCCTACCTGCCTTGCCAGCTGTACATAATCTCAATACCTTATTCTTTTTTCTGTAGATCTTTACTGTTCTCGTCCAGCACACCTCAAACTCCTTACAAGCATGTGCTAATTTAGATTTGCATAGGTTATTTGTAAATTTTATCTATTTTATGGTCAATATATATATATATATATATATATATATATATATATATATATATATATATATATATATATATATATATATATATATATATATATATATATATATATATATATTTATATATATATATATATATATATATATATATATATATATATATATATATATATATATATATATATATATATATATATATATATATATATATTTGAATCATTTTTTTTTTCACATATGTAATGTGCTTATTTGGTTTTAATATATATATATATATATATATATATATATATATATATATATATATATATATATATATATATATATATATCACTTCAACCTTGTTAAACTGTCTGTCCCTTTACTCAAAATCTATATTGTTTCTTCTAAAATTCATCTTTAACTCTGTAAGTACGATTAATCATCTGCTTACAGCTGTGATAGTTTCCGATTAGCCAGTTGTCAGCTGAAATGGTTGAGTCAAACCATTATACCAATGGAAAATGAGAGAATAGTGTGGTGGATTCTAGCTGTATATCGTCTATAAGGAATATTGTATGCTGTTTTTTTAAGTTTAGTGCACAATTTTATTAGTTCCTTATTAGTACTGTATGCCTAATAATAAATATTCTCTTAGTTAAAATTTTTACAGTAAAATTATTAATATAAAACATCTTACATCTATATTGTCCAGTCTTGATTGGCTGTGAGACACTGATGTCGTTTTTGGAGGCAACGCTAGGGGTAGACTGGAGGTACAGATATTTTTCACATTTATGTAGCCAATTGTTGTGATTGTTCATTTCTTTATCCTCTTAAATTTCATGATACAAGGTAAAAGCATTGTGTACATTCGATCAATCCTCCACTCATTTTTCAGTGCGATTACTACGTTATTCCTAACTTCATTGGGCCCTGTATATGATTTTATTTTAATGGAACAGCCATTCCTATTAAATTTTGTATGCATATTACGAAATCACTGATCAATTTGCTTTTTTAAATTCATTATTGAATAAACCAAAGCAATTTCAGAAGCTTTAACATAAATGGTCTTCAAATACAGAAAAGCCTCCAAGAATTATGCCTCCTATTAACTTCTTAAGTGTGACATAAGCCATATTGTTAAAAATCATAATCTGTTATGACTTTTTTCTGTAGAGTTTTACTGTTGTCGTCCAGCACACCCTCTCAAACTCCTCTACAAGATGTGCTAATTTAGATCTGCATAGGTTATTTGTGAAATTTATCTTTTATGGCCAATATATATATATATATATATATATATATATATATATATATATATATATATATATATATATATATATATATATATATATATATATATATATATATATATAATATATATATATATATATATATATATATATATATATATATATTATATATATATATATATATATATATATATATATATATATATATATATATATATATATATATATATATATATATATATATATATATATATATATATATATATATATATATATATATATATATATATATATATATATATATATATATATATATATATATATATATATATATATATCACGTCAACCCTGTTTAAACTGTCTTGTAGGTAATACATTTAACAGTATAGTCATGAGGAAATTCAAGGGCTAAAAGATTTTTGTGTTAGCTCTAATTGCTCCTATGGTATTACTTACCCTGTGAAAGGCTATGACTACAGAGAAAACACATTTTTCAGTTTTATGGAACAATTTGTGTACAGTTTTTTACGTAGCAGAGAGTCCAGTCGCCATTTCCTCCTTAATGATTGTATATACGCGCCTCATATAAAGTACAAGGAAACACCTATATCCAATGCCATTGTACAACTATAAATTTTTTTTATAATAGATACTGCCATGTATAGAAGAGATACAGATATGAATTACTAGAGTGGCTGTTGTGTAAATGAATTATAACACAATATGCATCATGCGCTCATTATTGAGTACTGTATTTATTCTTAGCGTTACATTTCCTGTACTTTGAAAACACTTACATGCCTCTTGTAAGATACTATGATAATATAATTCAATTTTGTGTACCTTTTTTTAATACTAAACTAAAGCTAGTCATGTACATAAGTCATTTTGTATTGATAGTGAGAGATGTGTTTTTGGTAATACTGTACTGTTAACTGTTTATGATAGAGTTATAGAGATTTGAGATGTTTAGATTAGAATTATTTTGTATCAATGTAGAATAAACTCATAAGAATTTTATTGCTTTATCAGTTTTATATTGTGAAGTGGGAAAATAAATAAAACTGTAGTTTTGAGAGCATATTTTGTATTATCCTGACGGCCGTCATTTTGCTAGTATATCTGCCATCTTTTCTGATTTATATTTTCGATTAGTTTGAAAGTACTAAACAAGGAGCATTTTCTTGTTTGCTAGTTTACATAGTGTATACAGTACAGTATATCTTAAATATAATTTGCATTGCAGGAGATGCTAGTGTATGATAAGTATTGCGTGAGTACAGTCAAGTTGATTAATCTTAAAACTGGGTTACTCTTTAACCCATTACATCCAAAGGTGGTTTAATCTTTGATAATATATTCTTTGAAAAACTTTTTTTCTTAAGTTTTCCACAGATTTCCCTACATTTTCCACAAGTACTGTTCTTGATATCGAGGTCTGAAATTAAGCAGGGTCAAAACAAAATATATGTGGATGGAAGGAGAGGGTAGACAAGTAGAAGTGTTACCATACGGTAACAGGACATCGTCCTACCTACCGAAGAGGATATGCATACGAGAGTTGCATCTTTTAAATACCTCTGCTGGGAAGTGAAAATGGAAGTATAGATCCTGAAATTAACCAAAGACTAGAGTGTGCTTGGATGAATTGGAGGTCATCAGGAATTTTGTGCAACAAGAGGATGGATGGATGGGATAGGATAGGAGGGGAAAAAAGGGGGAGGGAATCAAGGGTATAAGGGAATTGGTGGGAAAGGCAGGAAAATTAAACAAAGAGAGAAAAAAAGAGAGGGGCAGACCCTCGTGCTAAGTTTTGATCTGAAATTCAGATTCTGCTTGTTACCGCAACAAGAGGAAGGCAAAGGGAAAGTCTTAAGAAAGTGTAGTATGACCAGCTTGGGTTTATGGGGCTGAAACGTGGCCAATAAAGAAGGCTCCTGAACGAAAACGAAGTGACGGAGATGCGTGTGTTGAAATGGCTTTGTGGGGTCACAAGAAGAGATATAATCAGAATTGATTATACTGTATTAGTGGGACAGTTAAAAGTGAAGGAAGTTTCATAGAAAGTGCAAGAAAGTTTACAGTGGTACTTTTATGTAATAGGAAGAGAAGAAGACCAAGTGTGTACGAGGGTTATAGATATATGGATAGAGGGCAATAGAAGAAGGCCGAAATTTCAATGGGAGGATAATATAAACAGGAAAATATGGTAAAGGGTAATAAGAAACAGCAACATCATATTGAAATGATTTAAAGCTGAAGTCAATATTTTCCACCTTTAAGACAGAGAGTACCTCTGCATAGGTTTATTCATATTTACAAGACAAGTAGAATAACCTAATATAACTTAAACTTAACTTAGTCAAACCTGACAGTTTACAGGGTTATATAGAGGGTTCATCTTCTAACCTAACCAAAGCATTAGGACCTCTAAAGATTTCACGTCCTAATTTTTTGTGAGCTCCAAGAGGTCTTTGATGTTAATCACATAAACGAAAATCGCTATAGTGTAAACCGTAAAGTGCTCAACTCAGGAGGTTATGGACCCACGAAAGGAAGGGTATGCAGTCTTAGTTCCCCAGCTTCAATCCGTATGTATCCATACCCTATCAGGGACTAATAGCAATGCATTAAAAAAAAAAAAAAAAAAAAAAAAAAAAAAATATATATATATATATATATATATATATATATATATATATATATATATTATATATATATATATATATATATATATATATATTATATATATATATATATATATATATATATATATATATATATATATATATATATATATATATATAATATATATATATTATATCATCCATTGCCTGGATACGCAATAGCAGTAGTGTCTGCCCCTCTTCTGCCTTTTATGTATCTAATTTTCGTACTCCCCATTTTTGTGCTTATCCTCCCAAATCCTCTCATTCTCTACCCCTCCCCTCTTCAGTGATGACATCATATGCATAAAATTAATGGTTTTAGGGAGTAAATAATTTGGTTGTGACGTTCTCAAAGTTTTATTATGTAAGCGACCGAGGATTAGTAGTGTTTCTCACAAATTCACAACCTCTTGCTGAGAAACTAAAAGAAAATGGAATTAAAAATATACATCATATATTATGTTGCTTATTTCCTCTGACTGGTATAATAATTTGACAAAATATATAGAGAGATATAATGGAATTCATAAAGAATCGGGACCAGCGAGGGAATGTTTTATATATATATATATATATATATATATATATATATATATATATATATATATATATATATATATATATATATATATATATATATATATATATATATATATTGCCATACAAATATATCATATAATCAGATTAAATAGAAACATTACTAAATATAGGGTCTATGAATAATTTTGTGTGGTAGGAAATGTTTTCATTGTCTTGTTTACATATGACGCAAACAGCTGGTGGTTTGACATCTTCACCACAATTCTCTTCGTAGGAATTCACTGTCCAAGTTTCTTAGGCGATAGAAATGGGAAATGCGGACACAAAGTTACATTTCAGGAAAGCAGTTGTTCAATTAACGACAAAAACACAGGTGAGACAGAAATGAAATTATTAGTATCATGACTTCAACTATTCTTTCAGCCTTGCATTTTCCTACTGTGTGCATAATTCCCTTATTTCTGCCTTGTCCTTGTGCTTCTACTTTTGCTTCATCCTAGTGTTTTCTTGGTGCCCGGGCCCGATGAGGGCAACTTCTATCCTATCACGGTGTCACTCATGAGAAAATAATTTTATATGTAATTGATTCTACGTCTGTATTTCCCTAATTGTGCTCACGGGTAAGAGCCTTATGCTTATAACTCAACGTTTTCTTGCATGATTTTATGTTTTTCTCACTGACACATGGTAATGATCCGTTCTATGCACCCCTTCAGTTTTTGGGTTTGAACTATTTTTTTCTGACAGTTTTCGTTGTCAATTGAATTATTCAGATAACTTGTTTTTTTCTGGGAACTCACAAAGTTTTTGGGTTGATATTCTTTTTAGGCACCCATCCATAAGTTTATTTATCCCTCATCAAATAGTAATTCTTAGATAGGTAAATTATTAAAAGAGGGGATTACAAAGAAAAGTGTCGAAAAAAAACACACTTTTGATGCGTCCTAACCCAACCTAACCTCACCTTACCTAGGGAAATGCATCCTCCCTAGCCAGGGGCTTCATATTCCATTAATCACCATAAATAAAATAATACCCTCAAACATATACTGTATATCTAAAGCTCACTTCAACCACTTCTGGAAAACATTCATTTTCAATATTATGCAAATAATTTTATGGTTGATTATTAGAAATAAGCGAAAACTTCTTTATTATTTTACAACTTCATTACTGACAAGACTTATATGAAATTATCCTGACAGATATATTTTGTTGTATAAATATTTGATTTAGCTGAAATATGTGTAAAAACAAAAATTTAGGAGATTGCTTTAACTGTCTCTGTCTTTTATCATTCTTGGAGTCCATTTGCTTTCCAGAAGGTATTGTCTAAAATTTGAGTTTTCGTCTTATGTAAAAATTGTACAAAAATGGAAATAAATGTTTGTTTGTTTGTGGTATCATGATATCTGACTTCAGACTTATGCTTTAACTTATTCTTTCAGCCTATTGATGCATCTGATGACACCTTCTGGGAACAGTTTTGGGGTGATCATGTTACAACAGTGCAAGATGTGTTTGCGCTCATACCTGCAGCCGAAATTCGCTCCCTAAGAGAGGAGGCACCTTCTAACTTGGCCACTTTATGTTACAAAGCTGTCGAGAAGCTGGTTAGAGCTGCGGATACTGGTTGTTCTACGCATCAGGAACAGCAAACTGGTGAGTACATTTATCACTGTAGCTGTGATAGTTAATATTCTTATTGTTCCTCTATAGTGACATACAGTTGTATGTGTTTCACTTAGGAAGAGGTCGTAATAAGAGAAAGGAGACTGCACTTTCATGAAACTTGAGTATGGATCCACAGCAAAAACCAAAATCACAAATAGGTTCTGTGTAAATAATCAATGAAAAAACTGCAATACAGACAATTATATTGTTATTTCTAGACAGTTGCAATGAACATTGTAGAATAGTACTTATGGAGTCAGATATATGTGAGGGTGCCCTTTTATTTCAAGAATTTACAAGAAGGAGGAGAGGATACAAAATTCCTCATTTAAAAATGAGAGGAAAAACGGTGACTTTAAACTTAAGAATTCATCTGGACACTCTTTGTGCAGATTGAATAGTAAACAGAATAATGTCTTTTATAACCGAAACATTGGTAATTCCTGTGACCAAGTCCACCCACCACACTACATGACAGAACTACCTCACACACACTAAGGTACATTAAAACAATCTAGCACACACAAACTCTGTCATCTTTTCCCCCTTGTCCATCCCAATCCACATACTCTGCTAACTGGCCATTCCTTACAGTCGCTCCTTGACAGCACACATCTGCCTGCACAACCTTCCAACATCCAACCTTCCAAATCCTTTCTTCCTGTGAACACAAGAGTTTACCTTGTCAGGCTGTAATGTGGGCACGACCCAGCCCTTTTGAACTATCTGGGAGGCTGGACGATTCCGTCAGTGATGCTTCTCAAGAATATAACACATCACCTCTTGATTTTACTGCTTACAATCACACATGTTAACAACAAAAGCCTGCGATTGGCAGTGGCTTTCCTTAGGGAATTGAGGCTATTTGGCCAGGCACCTCTACAACAACAACAACAACAAAATACCACAACATACTCTATTTGAGAGATGTGTGAAAGAGCCTGGGATTGGCAGAGGTCTACCTTGGGGACTCAGAGCTCTTCAGCCAGGAAGCTTAGGGAAGACCAACAACAATAACTTTGGCATTGAAATTTACCTGCACTCAAATTAAAACTTTGGACATTAGATTATTGAATGCACATTAAAAGTAATCCATGCCTAAGCCCTCTAGCTTGCACAAAATCAAATATCCATTTTGAATATATTTGTAAGAATCTCGGGCAATTCAACGCAGTGAAGATCCATGTTACTGGTTTGGCCTCTTAAGGGCACTATGTAATATAGAAGCAACGTTGATATGATCCTGGAAAAATCAGCTTTATTGAGAAAGTTTTCCATTTACACTCGTAAAATTTGAGAACAAAGCCAAATATCCCATTAATAGAAAGGAAAAACATATCCATTTAAGAAAAGTTAATATCCGAAGAGCTTTTGACTGACAAATGATTTCTTTAGTTAGTGTAGTAATGAGTTTACAAAGAAATAAAGAGAAAATATGATTTTTACTTGGAAATAATATGCATTGTCACTAATATCAAATGTGTGTAATTAAGGTAATTAATTGCTTTTTTTTTTTTGAGATTTAAAAAAATTTATATATCAAGAGAGTTGGTTAAATTGAGCATGTTCAGTGCGTATTGAGGGAGAGCAAATAGTCCTTTTTTTTTTTTTTTTTTTTTTATTAAAAACAATGGTAGACGGAAACAGCAGTGCAAAAGAGAATATAAGGGGTCCCCATTTTAAGTCGTTCCGAGTTAAGTTGTTTTTAGGTAACATCAAAGACCAATAAATATTTAATAAATCAATTTTTCAACATACCAGTCATCCAGATGCAAACAAACCACAGTACTAAAGGTAAGCAATACTGTGTAGTGTACTTTTAACTATTTTTGTGTATTAAATTAAAAACTTAGAGTATTTTTCTATGTTTTAAAGTATTTTTTTTTTTAGCATTTGGGGACCTAGGTTTGAATTATAGGTGTTTCGATTTGAATCGAAATTCGACAAGTCAGCTGTTAGGAACGGAACCCTGACGAAAAGTGGGGACCTCCTGTATAGTGATATATCTCCTATTTATATCTCTTCTCGTATATTTGTGGTTCTTATTGACATGGGAATGCTAAACAGTATTGTATTCATAATGTGAGGATGCAAGGGATATGAAAGTATGAAGATTTTTGAAAGCTATTGGATGCTTTATTATACTGTTTTATTTTCTTCCAGTTCTGAACTGTATCAGGATCTTGACCCGTGTTATTCCCTATATCTTTGAGGATCCCGATTGGCGAGGATTTTTCTGGTCAAGTCTTCCTGCAGGAGGAGATGAAGAGGGTTCAGGAGAGTCTATTCCACTGGCTCACAGTCTCATTCATGCTCTCTGTGTAAGTACAAAAGTACTTTTATGCGCGTGTGTATGTGTATGTATAATTACCTAATTGTAATTGTGTGTGTGCATGCGTCCAAGTGTGTGTAGTTGTCATTTATTTTAGACTGTTGTTATATTAAGTACATGTCTTTAAAAGAATATATAATCGTGTCTTTAAGTATTGACTCTTTAGCTGTGCATACATTTTTTCGCTAAGGGATCATGAAAATTTCTATTTATTATATCGGAGCGACAGGGAATATACTGTTAGTGAGGAAGCAAGGCTATTGACTTTTCTTTTCTTTTTACCACAGGATCTTTTATTTTGTCCGGACTTCACTGTAACATCAAATAAGAAATCTGGGCCGGTAAGTAATATTTGGTAATTTTCCTGCAATAGTTTTCCATTAATAGTGTTGTATTATCATAAAAAAAGACTGTGATAGTTATGATATAACCCTACTTTGGTATGAGATAAATATGCTTAACTTGTTTCTTGCATCTTTCTGTTATGCTACCAAATCTTGGTCATGCAAAAAACTTGTAGTGGTATGAAAACACAGGCTGTGTGACACCTAGTCGTCATGCATTTCCTAGATAAGGCTGAAATCTTAATTGCTGTAGATTAATTTTTTTTTTATATATTTTGTTGTCTTTTCAGTATACTGTAGAAGGGAGAGGTGTATATGAAATCCTTCAGATTGTAGTGATTAGTAAAGTACTGTTATTTGATCCCTTTTCTTCCTGTTGTCGTTTGGTGTCTGATGAATATAATAACATGCATTCCGAGCACTTTCTTCTATTTTCTGTTTTCTGTTTTGATATAGAGTTTTCATATCGTTTTTTGCCTCTGGGTTACTTGGCATTCTTGTCTGTAGCTTTATAATATGAAAATAGTGACTTTTTTGAAATAGGATTGTAACTCTACTAATGAAGAGTAAGCAGAATTGCTCACTATTGATCTGACTAACCACATTTTGAGATTACTGTTTTATGCAGTCTTGTTTGAATTTGCAAGATGTGAATCTTCCCTGTTTTTCATTTGTATACTAAAAGGCTATTCATATCGGTTTGTTTTCTTTTCGTAAATCTTCTCATTGGATATCTGTTATTCTTTTCATGTATTGTACTTAAAACATAAATGGAGACTAACAGAATTTACATAATAATCTTGTAACAACTTACAGGCATATGTGGTTACAGTCATATTTATACATTATTAACAATTTTTGCCAGCCATCATTGGACCAGTGCAACTTAGCCTGATTATAGACTTTAATAACAATAATCATATCTTAGCAAGAAAAGTGATTAGTGTCACTGTTAAACCTTTATAGTGCAAGAATTTAGGAGAAATATGTTGTACTATCTTATAAATAAAATTGAAAAGTTTATGCATATTAAGTCACAGAAAACTCTACAAAGTAGTAGAAACTCTTAACACACTCAGGTTCCTACTCAGTTATCCTGATGATATTAAAATTTTGATTTGTCATATCAAGGTTTTGCAGCCTACCACGGTCTGATGTTAGAAAGGGCATATACTCAGGGTAATGGTCGCACATGTCAAAACCAAAGTCCTTTGCAGAGGGTACCTCCCTATTCCTTAGTAGATAAAGGAGTCTGTAGCATAAAATCAACCACATCACTGGCAGATGGAGCACAAATCAGAAATGAATAGATTACAAAAGGATGAGAATCACTAAGAAACTATAGTGACAAAGGAGCAAACAAGATGTAGTGGAAAAATGGGGAAGCAAGGGAGATGAAAATAGGAAAGATGTCATCTATACATAAGTTCACTGCTCAGCACAAAAAATACAGCTGAGAAAGTACTCCATGAAAATTACCATCAAAGGTGTGTAAACGCTCCATAGAAGAAGAAATTACACAAATTCCTGCAATTGCCGTCCTCTTTCTATGCCTACAGCAACACCGAATATTCTTGGATATTTGTTACAATTGTCTTAATATCCCTTCACATCTGACAAGTCACAATACTCCTCATCTCTGTTTCTCTTTATGTTTTCTTCGTGCCCAAGCCCAATGAGGGTAGATTTATTTATCTTTTTTTGACCCATCCTGGTGTCACAATCATAATAAAATAAGTAAAAAAATACTGCCTGACACAATAGCTTTTGAATATATACAGTATTGGCAATACTTTTATGATGTTGTTATAACTCCCTCTCTTTAATTGTCAGCATGCTTGCCAGTATTTGACCAAATATACCTCATTTGCTTTGCTCCACTTAGCTGTCATGGCCCATGTAAACCCGCAGATACTCATTTTGTCACGTGTCCTAAGATTGGGTGTTTTACATCTATCGTGGCATTTTTGAAACTCGCTACACAGAAGAATAACTGATAAATACTGTTCTTGTGACCTGCCACTACTGCCAGGAAATATTTTTATTGTAGATTATTGTTTTTTTTTAGGATAAACATGAAGATCTACAAAGTATTGACAGTTGTGAATTCATATGGGCCGCAGGGGTTGGATTTGCACATGCGCCTCCTAATCTCCCAGTGCAAGATTCCAATCGCACTGAAATTCTGAAACTCATTTTGACCTGCTTTAGCCAAAGCATTTACCAGCCTTCTTCAGGTAAGAAAAACTATGATTTCTACATTCTGGAACTCTGGAATTTCTTCCTCCTTTTGTCTTTACCAGTTTTTATGTCCTATCTTCCTTCGAATATTGGATCTATTGTCACCTCAGGGCCTAATCCTGCCATATATCTAGAACCTCCATACTTTGCCTATTCTTTCAGCCTGTGCTTTTACTATTGTGTTTCATTCCCTAGTTTTTGCTTTGTCCTTTAAATTCTACTCTAACTTTGTCCTAATGTTTTCTTGCTGCTCGGGCCTGATGAGGACAATTTTCTTGCCTGTCCCGGTGTCACTTATAGAAAAGAGAAATTCTTGTGTGTTTAAGGGTTTATGCTGTAGATTATATCAATTGTTGAACATGCTGGTAGTAGGCGTACATGCATATCTTATTTTTTTTGGCATCCTGTTGATGATGTAACTTATATTTGATGCCTTATTTTTCCTGTTGCTGCAATGAGGGTAAAATATGCAGAAAAGTACTGGATATTGAATGTCTTTTGACTATCATCGAGTTTTCTTTCTCTCTACCTAACTGACTTTGTTGGCTACTTATGTGGAAGACTTTATTTTTTATTTCATCGTAAATTTTACTTGAAAAGGCATAGCAAGTATATTAAAACCTGGAATATATTCATGCAGACTGAAGATTGTAATTGATCAAGGTATTAATAGTCTTAGTTCTTGTGGCTGCAAATGATTTACAAATTGTACATACAGTATGTTGAACATATTTTTTTTTTATTAAAGCAGTAAATTTTTTTCTAAATTATCCCTAGCAACACTGTTAGAAATGGAACTTTTTCTTTTTAAACTTTAACCCATGACCTACTTTAATAAAATGGGATACAGTTACTTTTGCATAGGAGCCTGTATAATCATTATGAACTTACTGCATATCTTTTGCATATACACCATCTAGTCATTACACAGAATCCTTTTTGATTTCAGATGGAGCAGATTCTCCCAACCGCTGGATATCGGTATTTACATCAGCTGACAACCGACATGCACTTCCGCTGTTTACCTCTCTTTTAAATGTTGTGTGCGGTTATGATCCCGTTGGATTTGGCGTTCCGTACAATCACCTGTTGTTCTCAGATTCTCGAGAGTTGCTTGTTGAAGTGGCGTTGCAGATTCTTATCACAACTTTAGATCACGATGTCACAGCAGGATATGCAGACCTAGAGGAGGTGAGAATATTACTTAATATCTGGGTGTAAAAAGTTGGTAATTATGTACAGTACCCAACTTCAGTTCTCCATATCAGGTAGTGACCTTTACTTATCCTTGTCCAGGAGAGCTTACCAAGCATATTTCTTTCCTTGCATTTGACTTTGTTATGTTACAAGTATATACTGTCTCAACTTATATTGTAAGTATTACAAGGGAGGTGCCGCTAGTTCCTCTTTCTACAATTCTGTTACTTATCAATTTAATTGCATTTTTTCTACGTGTTTATATGCTTCACTGATTAAGACTGGCAGTACTTATAGGTCATAACCTAGCATATTTTCATGTATTCATAAGGGCATTTTAGTTACTTTTAACTTCCTACTAATTTTATTTTTGCATCTAAAACTTAATATTGGTATATGTTAAATAATGTACTCTTTAAATTTAAAGTGACGTTAAGTAGGAAGAATCCATCTTAATCTGTGTCTTTTGGTTGAATCTAGTACAAATATGGTTGTTAGACATTACTACATAACAACTATGTGTCCCTGTTTGTAAATTCTCTAGAAGTGATGAGATATAACATACAAAAAATGAAAAGTGGGATATAATATATCTTGCTCTCATATTGTTAGCTACAAATATAATACAAACTCTCTTTGTGTAAAAAATGCTTCATTGTTATTCCTAGTGTATTCTACTAAATAAATGTTAGGACTTCTTGTTGACGGGATTTAGTCTGTTTATACGTACAGTATTTTGATCACATAAGAAAGTAGTGAGGTAGACCATATTAAATTGTTTAATATCTATTATGCTAAATGCTGTTCTACAATTTCCATATTTTTTCTTTTAAATATTCCCATAATAATGGACAGCCTTGGTAAAAGGTCTCAACCCCATGTAACCTATTTCTGCATGACTTTGTATTTGGACTTGCTGTATATCTTCGAATAGCTTCACAAATTTGGGATGAACTATTAAACTGTACATGGGCAAAAGTACTTTGTAGCTCTTGAACTAATTGAGTGTTTCAGAGAACTTCTATAAAAACAAATTCCTATTCTTCATTCATTTAGGGATTTTTTATAATGACAAGGCAGCTCATGTTAAAGAATGTGACATATAATGGAGTTAGGTTAAATTTACTGTATAAGTCAGGCTTCGTTCAGAATTGTCTTTAATATGTTAAAGTGGAAATATATAAACATTAAGAGATAATCACCTAAACCCCTCACCCATAAAAAGGTAAGTACTGTAATCATTTAAGTATTCAAATAAACCTTACTTATACTAATCTTTCTGTTATTTGGAAATTAGTTATATCAATAATCCTTGAGTGCTGACTCTGTTTCCTCAGAATTCGTCTTCTGACAATCTCTTTATCAATTATCTGAGCCGAATTCATCGCGAGGAAGACTTTTCATTTGTCTTGCGGGGCTTTACCTGGCTATTGAATAATCCTCTACAGCAGACGTATCTGCCACATTCTACCAAGAAGATTAGCTTTCATCAAGAGCTTTTGGTTTTCTTTTGGAAATTCTGTGATTACAATAAGGTATGTCAGTGTTTATTTTATGAAAATCACATGTAATGTATTCTGCTATGTTAATCGAGACGATTTTCATCTCTAAACTGTGCTATAAAAGTATGAAAGTATGTGCCTAATCACTGGGAAAAGTTATTAATTGTGAATATTATGTCATATAAAATAAAGGAAAATACTGAGCAGACATACTGCAATGCATTATGAATACATGCATACAAGATCATAATAAAAGTTTTATTCAACCCACTACACATACTCTTATCAAGGTTTTCTTCTCTATTCCAGAAATTCCTATTTTACGTTTTAAAGAGCAGTGACGTTTTGGACATTTTAGTGCCTATATTGTACCATTTAAATGACTCCAGAGCTGATCAGTGTAAGTTTCTAATGGCTAAAGATGGTAATATATACTGTATATAATTATGTAAAATATTTCTTAAAAGAAGAGTTTTGTGTGACTTTTACAATGGTAATGTTTTTGCTACATGAAAGTATCCAAAAATTTTATGTACTGAAACATGTGGTTTCACACTTTTTAGAAAAAGTTTTCTGAGTTACGTTATCCCCTGTTTATTATTAGAATAGAATTGAAATGATCTTTTACAGACTTACAGCAAGAATGTTTCTTTTCCATAATAAAAGATGGGGGTTATTAAATATGCAGATATTTCTTATTGATCACAATAGAAAAAAAGAGGATGCTGTAGGCCTTAGTGTGTTGGCAAGTAAAAAAAAATCATGAAAAGAATACTTTTGCAGAGATGTTGCAAGGAGTTTTCATAAAAACTAAGTAAAAGAACTGCCATTATTTGAGATTTAATATCCGTTCACTATTATTAAATGCATTCTTTACTGTTTAACTTTGCAGCAAGAGTTGGCTTGATGCATATTGGTGTCTTCATCTTGTTGCTGTTGAGTGGAGAACGAAATTTTGGTGTCCGCCTGAATAAACCCTATACCGCTTCCGTTCCTATGGATATACCTGTATTTACTGGTTAGTTTTCTCTTTTGTGATAAGATGAATAAAATATGTTGTATAACACCAATTATTACCTTTTTTTTTTATGTTGTCATTAAAGAAACTGCTTTCAAAAGTATTAACTGAACATAAGGGAAGGCTTTACTATATTATCTCAAGCTATTTTTAAACTGCCATGCTTGCAACAAGCAAGTTGCTGCAGTCAGTCTTATTTAATACCCTTTTTAGCTCATTAGTTAGGTTTAATGTAATATATAATATAAGTATTTCTAATGGACTCTCTATTTTTGACACAGGTACACATGCAGATCTCATGATCATTGTCTTTCACAAGATCATCACCACTGGACACCAGCGGCTTCAACCACTCTTTGATTGCCTGCTCACAATTCTTGTTAATGGTAGATACCTCTCATGTATTCACTTAGTTGAAAAAGCAATGCCAAATCTATACTGAATTAATTTACTTTTTATGGCAAAACTCATACTGCTCTGTAAACTAATTGTGTTATATATGAATGGTAGTTTACCATAGGCAGTTACAAATTTAGAATTTTATGTTGCAGTTATTATAGATTTTTAAATTGTTAATTATTAGATTTGTTTCCAAGAACTCTCAGATATATATAATAATTTAGTCTTATATTAATGAAAATATTATGCATTCACAACAGCTCAATGTGTTGGAAGAGGAAAATTGCTGCTTTACCACTACCTCACTCTTTGTATCTTAAAATTAGTAATCTAAGCGAGTTCACAGAGAGATTCAGTAATTCTCCGGTTAAACTATATGATCATGTATATTTTGTAATTTTTAAAAGTGATGCAGAATTAAGAAAATAGATTTAGTCAATGCCAAGATTCTTTAGTGTATTCTAATTGCTGTTTACCAATGTGCAAAGTATGTTACATTTCTCATTCTAGTTATTGTTTCTCTCTATTATCTCTACAAAGTGGTTTTTTACTTACCGTCTTGATATTCATATGTCTTAAAACACGATTAATCTTACCACAAAACAACTGTGGTTGTCCACTGTATAGCTAAGTAATATTTACATCTTTATACATTCATATGTATTCAAGATTTTCATGGATATAGGTTCACCATACTATGTTGTCCTAATATGAGACATGTTTGATAAGGACATGTATATTGGCCAAACTTTGAGAGTGTTTGTTTTACTCTTTAAATATGCATAGTAATTTTTCTATTACAGTCTCGCCATACATCAAGACTATGTCTATGGTAACAGCAAACAAGCTCCTACATTTGCTTGAAGCATTTTCCACTCCTTGGTTCCTCTTCTCAGCGCCTCATCACCATCACTTAGTCTTCTTCCTGTTGGAAACTTTTAATAATATAATTCAATACCAGTTTGATGGTAAGGACTCATAAACGAAATATTTTGATGTTATGTGTCGTAATATATTATAAAATACTTCTGCATTTAGAATATCTTATGTGTGGATTTGAAACATTTAGTAGATTTAAACCTATTGGTCACTTCTTTTGCTTTTCTATTTCACCAAAATTAATAATATAATATTATTATTGTTCATTAACTATATCTTTGGTTAACTCTCTGAGTAAGTTATTAATGTTTTTCCTTTATAAGTAATAATATCATTATAATGAAATTAAAACTTCCTTTTTCTTGTCTAGTACAGGCAATAGCAACTTCGATTTTCTTGTCAATTACAGGTAATAGCAACTTAGTGTACACCATCATTCGAAAGAGACAGGTATTTCACTCTTTGGCCAACTTGCCCACCGATTATGGAAGCATCAACAAATCCCTCAACAGGAGAGGGAAAAGAGCTCTTCTACGCCACCCATCCTTAGAATCTGGTAAAGGCGCTAAGTCCATGGAAGGTGCTCTTCCTGCTTTACCTGCGCAGCCTGGTACTAAGACAGCAACATTAGCAGCTATGCCAGGTAAGAGTTTTAGAGATTCTCAACTCTTATATTTCTCATGCCTTTTATTTAGTCAGTTGGCCGCACATTTTCTAGTATTCAATTGTTTTTTCTGTTACTCGTAATATCTTGGTATAGTACTCTTTAGGAGTTTTCTGTTTTTGCTCATGTTCCGTTGAAGTATTTTGCACTCTGATTGCGGTATAAATGTTAGAAAGACCTTTGCAGAACACTGCAGGGTGACTAACACTGTAAGAGAAGAACATGGGCTAACCCACTAAATACACTACAGTATATAAGTACAGCAGGTATTGTTAGCCCTCTGCTTCCCTATCTCATATGATATGTTCATATATATGGAATACGGGAGTGGTGTTCTTTTTCCTCCAGCACCTTGGATAATTTTCTATTCTATCAGTAATATTTTGAAATGCTTTTACATATATTGCAGTATGGATGAGATATATAACAGTCCGATATTGCTTTCATTTCATGAATATATTTGATATACAGCCAGTGCCAATAGTTCATCACTGATGATACTTATGATGGTATGGTATATGCATCATCCTCAAGTTATTAATAGTGCCATATTTACATCATCCTCAAGTTAATTATAGTACCATATCTGCATGATCCTCAAGTTATTAATAGTACCATATTTTGTACTTTTCTTTGTTTAAGGAAACAGAAATTATGATATTAATTATTACTGTGATGTGGTAGCACTGTTGGAAGATGTTGGAGTTTTAGAAGAAAATTCAGTAGTATATTGTAATAGATGAATTTTGAGAAGTTTATTAATGAACTCTCTTTAGTGTTCACCGTGACTAAGTGGTATCATTCACGACTGAGTGGTTAGGTTGAGGGTTTGCGGCCTGCTACAGTCAGAGGTTAGAAAGGGCATTAATTTAGGGTAATGATAACACCTGCCAATACCAGTCCTTTGCAAGAAGGACTTTGCAGAAAAGGGAGTCCGTAACGGGACACTAATCACATCACATTACATAACTAAAGTCTCTTTACTTTCAGTTTTGGAAAAAATGACTGAAAAAGAATCGGCTCATCCAACCTCAAAGCAGCTTAGTGAACTAACGACTGCATCAGCAGCTAATGGTGATCTTGTAGGACCCATTTCTCCAACTTCCTTAGTCCCTCCAGTAGCCATTGGGGAAGAAGGAGCTGCAGCAGCAGTGGAAGATCCAGCATCTTCTATACCTGGTGGTACAAATGTTCAGCCACCGACAGAAGATCATAACTTACCTGAGGTACAAGATATGACGATTAATGAAAAGGTGAGTGTCTGCATAGAAACTTTTTAGAGACTAGTAACCCTTTCTTTGCTGGGAGTATATTATGCCATTCATTTAAGGCTGGTGAATAAATGTCCTCTTTTTGGGATATGGAATGTATCCCTTTTCTTCCCTGCATTGGTCATGTGTTCTCCGTTTAGGGATAGTTTTCTCTCCGTAATTCCCTGCTGTATTTCTTAGTATTTGGATGAAGTATATCCTTTGCTCATATTTGTTTTATTAAGGCAATACCTTTTGAACTGTGTCTGTATTAGTATGATAAGTGACTTGCAGTTGTTTTCATCTCATATGCACATGTTTGTGTATGCCTGGTGGCAGGTTACTCTATTAGAAGTTCTTCCCTTATGTAGTGCCATAGAATCATTACTTATGCTTCTCAAATTTGCAAAGGGTCTTGCCACTGTGGTTTAGGAATTTGTTCCTCTTTATTGGGTGCGCCAGCTGTGCATCATTTATACGAATATTAAGTGTTGTTTCTCTCAAGGTTTGGCTTCGAGGTGCTTTGTTTACTTTTTATTTTCTCATGGTGTGTCAACCTCGAGTATGAGGATGAACCCCTATCCTAGGTGACCTCATCTACACAACGTGAGCTGCTACTTCCATCCCAGCAGCATTTTCCCTATGTTTTATTGGGTCGCTGTTTGCACTACCCTGTTGGAGCTTGTGTTGGTATAGCTTAATTTTACGGCCGCATGCTCTTCCTGGCACCGACGCTTACCGTGATCTGGGCTTGGAACCGGCACTAAGTTGAGATTGATTTGTTCCCCCAGTGGATTCTTGAATGGGCCACCCACCAGAGGTTGGGTCTTACCTTGTAAAGATGCAGTTGAGAATATAAATATTAAGTCTCAAAAAAATAATATGCAATTACGTATGGTGCAGTGAATATAAACTTTTTTTATATATATATGTGTGTATATGTATATATATGTATATGTATGTGTATATATATGTATATGTGTATATGTATATATATATATATCCTGTGCCCTGTGGGGCGGGCACAATATCAAAGAATAGCCTCACCGTATTCCCTGCGTGTCGTAAAAGGCGACTAAAAGTGGACGGGGCTGGGGGACTGGGAATCCCCCCCCCCCTTATACCAACCTCCTGTGAGACGTCAAAGAAGAAGGGGAGTGGGGGGAGAATTAATTCTCCCCAAACTGTTTTCCTTTTTTGATGTCGGCTACCCCCCAATTTAAGGGGGAAACAGCCAAGGTATATGTATGTATGTATTTAAGGCTGGTGAATAAATGTCCTCTTTTTGGGATATGGAATGTATCCCTTTTCTTCCCTGCATTGGTCATGTGTTCTCCGTTTAGGGATAGTTTTCTCTCCGTAATTCCCTGCTGTATTTCTTAGTATTTGGATGAAGTATATCCTTTGCTCATATTTGTTTTATTAAGGCAATACCTTTTGAACTGTGTCTGTATTAGTATGATAAGTGACTTGCAGTTGTTTTCATCTCATATGCACATGTTTGTGTATGCCTGGTGGCAGGTTACTCTATTAGAAGTTCTTCCCTAATGTAGTGCCATAGAATCATTACTTATGCTTCTCAAATTTGCAAAGGGTCTTGCCACTGTGGTCTAGGAATTTGTTCCTCTAGTGGGTGCGCCAGCTGTGCATCATTTATACGAATATTAAGTGTTGTTTCTCTCAAGGTTTGGCTTCGAGGTGCTTTGTTTACTTTTTATTTTCTCATGGTGTGTCAACCTCGTGTATGAGGATGTACCCCTATCCTAGGATTTGTTTCTCACCTATATGTGATATTTTTTTCGATTCCTACAGAACTGAATGGTTATTCCTCACGGGGGAGAATGCTAACTTGAGTGTGTGTCCTCAGTTTAAAATTTTACCTGCTGAGTGGTTTGAAAGGTGTTCTTATTACGATTGTGTGACTCCTACCCTATGGATCTGTGACCTGCTGGGGCCTTGGATCTCTTGTCATGTTCTGAGTAGATCATGGGCCCTTTGTTCCTGCTGATTTAATTGGTTTTCCCCCTTGGAAAATTAATGCTGGCCTAGGTAGGTGTCTTCAGTGAATCAGGTGGTCTTATCATTGTTGTGTGATCTCTGCTTTATGTTTTCTTAGTGGTTCTTTGGTCTTACTCTCCTTTGTCATCCTGGGGCTCAGTTTTTTCTTTTCTCTTTTTTGACCATCTGAACACCTTTGGCTCCTTATTAATCTTGTGACACATTGGTTGGTTATTTTGTTTGTGTCCTTTTGCCTCTAGTTGGTGTTATTCTGCTCTTTGACCTGTCAAGATATAGGAAAGCTACTAAAATAAGATATTTATTGAGCTTTTTATTGAGATATTTTTTGCACATTTTTGCCCAACCTGATTACCCTTTTCCGTAGTCCTTTCTGTAGGGTGTTTTTCTATCCTATAATTTTTCATACCACAGAATCCCTTTTGATCATAAGTGCGACCCTTGATACTTACCTTCATCATTTTATACTGAAATTTCTTTATATCAGTGTTAGGAATGACAAGCTCTCGAAAAGTAGTTTGTCTTCTTAAGATATGTTTCTCTGTGATCAGTTTTATCGGAAACTCTTTTCTACTAAGAGTTGGGATGGTGCTCTCTTGCGATGGATATTGGTGTTTAGCAAGTGTGACCGTTACCTTGAGTGAATGCCCTTTCTAACCTCAGACTGTGGTAGGCCACGAAACCTTGATCTGACGAATCAAAGTTGCAAGCATTACCTCTTGCCCACGGTGGCCACATAGGTTATTGTAGTTAATACTAAATGTACTTCATTTGAATGTTATTTTCATTTAAGTATGCTTATTGTGATGATACTACTCTGCAGTATGTGCTGATCTTTGCATTTGATGATATTACTACTAAGAAATCTTGAAGACTTTTTAATTGAAAATGTGTAATTCTTTTTAACTTTTTTTGCAAACTTACAAGTTGTTAAGTCTATCCTGTCTAGTGTAAGGTGTCAGAATTACCTGCTACATAATTAGTTAATATGTATTATATATGTTTTATTAAAATTCATGTTTATATAAAATTTCGTTCTTGTTAATATAATAGAATAATAATAATAATAATAATACATGTATTGGAGCAACAGTGTGATATTTAATTAGTGACTGAAGAAGATTAAGGTCTCAGAATTATTTGCTACATGAATAATTACTATAGACTTTTGTATAAAGAGTTATGTAGATATAAAATTTCTTCATGTTAATAATGATATAATAATAATATTGGAGGAACAAGATGATATTGAATTAGTGAGCGAAGAAAGATTATGCGATTGGTTGGGGCAACCTGAAGAAACGACTGACAACCTCCTTCTGAGTGGAATTAATCAACATAGTTTTCACGAATCATCCGTTCTGGTGGGAGTTTTCTCTTAACATATATCTGCATGTTTTCTGTCGTATTTAAAATTATTTTTCTGAAGGGCACATATGATACATCAGATCATGCCTTTGTTCAATCTTGGGTCTATTGAGTAGACATATTTTTGCATGTTTTTTGCATGATACTAGTGTCTAGTGTTATGATTCAGATTGGGATAAATTTAAAATTGTACTTGACATATCTTTAGGATCTCTTGATAATTATTCTGTGATTAAAATGTGAAAGACTCTTCCATAGTTGGTATGATTGCAAATATTTGATCAGGTGAGACAGGGAGAAGTTAGTTTCAACATACAGTGCTTGTCATATATTGCATTGGGTTATGCATATAAACATACTCTGCTCAGTATTAGAAGTCATTTATATGATATTGCAAGATATTTTTTGATATTGCAAGATATTTTTTTTTTACAAATGTGCCAAGTTCTTATATTTTAAACCAAATATGCTTAAAGTTTTTATTAACTTTTTTTTTATGAGTGTGACACCAGGACAAGCAAGAAAATTGCCCTCATCAGGCCCAAGCACCTAGAAAACATTAAGACAGAGAAAAAGTATAAGTTTAACAAGGCCAAAAAAAGAGAATGATACACAGTAGGAAAGAATTGTCCAAGTGTTGAGGACCTAGAAATATGGCAGGATTAGGCCCTGAGATGACAGTAGATCTGCTTTTTGAAGGCAGATAGGTCTTAAGAATTATGAATGACAGAAGAAGGAAGATAGTTCCAAAGTCTGGAGGTGGATGGAAAGAAGTAGTCACCGCACCAACCAGTCTGCGAGCAACAAATCTCCACACAGTACCTGGGAGACAAGGATGCTTGGCAAGTGTTATGTGGCCTTGGCAGTGGGGGAGGGATTCAACTGTCCAACTCATCAAAGCAGCGATGGAAGTAGTAGCGATAGAAAAGAGAAAGAAATGATACCTAACAGCAAAGAGAAAGAGAATCCAGTTTAAAAGTAATTGAAGCGTCATTGAGGAGTCTGACTGCCCTAGCTTTGATTCTATCAAGGATATAAGTATAAGAAGAAGCACCCCAGATGTACAAGCAGTATTCTAATCAGAGATGAATAAGACTTTTATAGCTATTAAGTAGCAGGAGAGAGCAAAAGTAATGGCGAAAACGAGAACCCCCAAGTTTTTGGATGCAGATTAAGGAATTTGGATTATGTGACACTTCCGTCACAAGTTAGAGGCTGTCTGGATTCCTAATGTGTTAATAAATATAAGAGGATGAATATCGTTAGTTTTGGAGACAATAGGGCTATCAGAAGGAGGGGACGATAAAGAGATAGCCAGAAAATGTGTCTTGGAGGCATTAGATTTAATTAAATATTGGGTGCCCCTCTCAGACACCCTCTGCATATGGGAGTTGAGAGTAGAAAATAGATTGATAGGAGACTGATTATGAGTAGCAGATAAAAGTTGTGAAGAGAAGGCAGAGGAACAATGAACAGTAGAGTCATCGGCAAAGGCATGGAGAAGAGAGGAGGATGGAGACTAGAGATCTTTGATGAAGAGAAGGAACAGAGTAAGTGAAAGGACAGAGCCCTGTAGAACATCACAGGTAACAGGAAAGGAGCTAGATGTTGCGCCATCAACAACCACATATATAATGGTCAGAAAAAAAACTGGAATTCAGAGAACAGAGAAAAGGTGTAAAGTAATAAGCAGGGAGTTTGGTCAACAGAGCCATGAGCCAGACTCTGTCAAATATCTTAGAGATATTATGGGCAATGACAAAGATTTCCCCTTAGATCCTCAGAGAAGACGACCATACATGAGTAAGATAGGAAAGGAGGTCACCAGTGGATCTCGCATTAGTTGTGAATGATTTTTTTCTTAGGAAAGAATCCAAGTAGTTTTCTCTGACCATTGGTTTATCATTATTGCACCCATTCTTACCTTAGGTACCTTGTACTATACTGGAATAAGTGTCAAAACTAGAAAATGCCAGACAATGCATATAGGTTGTTTATTTACACTTAAACAATTTCCTTGTGATTTCATATTGAATCTTGATACAGTGCACCATCTATATTCTTAACTGTTAGGTCATTATGCTACCCATTTCCCTGTAAATATTATATATGGTGTTGTACATTTTTAACATATCGTTGCTCTTATGTTAGTTGTTAATACCATTATTGTTAAATTCTGCTGCATGTATTGCTTTTTCCAGTCAGATTATATCCTTTTATATACTGTATATATATATTGTCTGATACCAGTAAATCGTTCGCTTATTATTTACAATATAATTATGTACTGTATTGTGATATGAAAATGCTTATTGGTAGTACAATAAATGTACATGATATAATATTTAGTACTTAATCACATTTATGGAGCTACTCTATGAGGGCAGAAGTAGGTCAATTTTACTGAGTTTCTGTGTTTTATTGCCATTGAACTGTATCATTCAGCAGCACTACCTTCTATATGCAAAATGCCTCACATTCTTTACCTACAGGCAGGTTTCCGTCTTATTTAAGCATTGCATTACATTAACACCAACGCTTGTAGTTAGAGTAGTAATTATAGTCCTAATTTCTTCAGACTTGAAAGTTCTCAAGGGTCTGAACACTCTACATATTATGAACCATATCCATGCAAGGTGTTTGTGTGTGTGCGTGCGTGCCTTTCTTTTTACTTTAGATACATCCAGAAATAAAATCTTATAAGCTTATATCATTACTTTTTTAGCAAAGAAATCTTTAGTGTCTTCATATGCTCTTTCTGCATTGGTTAACAGTACCAAGGGTATTTAAATTTGACAGCCTGTCTTAAGTTGAGAGTGTGAATTGACACAGATAGCTGTGGGTTATAGGTTGTATATCGTAGGAAATAAAATACGTTCTTTATGTTAAATCCAGTGTGTTTCCGAATTTCTCTGTCACCTGTAGTATTCTTGCGCCAGGGTACTTGCCTATCAATAGTAATTAAAAACAAGAATGGTTGACTGCCAGAACCAGGTAACCTGTCAAAATAGCGATACCTGTTAATCAGCAAAATAGCCGATTCCTGATTATCTTCTGAGTAATCGATATATCTCCAAGCTCCATTATTCCAGTACTTATGTTATTTTGTGAGCATTTAATTAATGTATTGATTTGTCAGTCAGCACTATAATTCTTGTGTATATTTAATGTTTCTTCATCTTCTTAATCAGAGTTAATATGCATTTTCTATTTTAGCCTGTTTGCCCTGAAAGCCCAATGTCTCTGAAATCTGCCCACTCAAGTTCTTCTGTACCGAGTAATCTTTCTAATTCTTGTTCTGAGCCTCAAGTAACAGCCTTGAATAGCACTTGCCAGCAGTGGGTGCCAAATTCTACTTGGGTACTAAGTTGGAAATCCAAGCTACCTCTTCAAACTATTATGAGACTGTTACAAGTATTGGTTCCTCAGGTGGAAAAAATATGCATTGACAAGTAAGTTGCATGACATTTATTAAGCATGTTACAAGTTCTTGTTCTTGATATGATGAAAATATGCATTGACAAATAAGTAGAATGTCGTATATTATACATGTAACAATATATTCTTGAGGGAATGTGGGCTTATGTGAGATATAATTAAAGTCCATTGCATAAAAAAAAAGTAGACATTTATCTTGTATAACTGTAATAGAATGACTTCATATGTTTTTTGTTTCAGGGGTTTGACAGATGAAAGTGAGATTCTGCGTTTTCTTCAGCACGGAACATTAGTTGGCTTATTGCCAGTGCCCCATCCTATTCTCATCAGAAAGTATCAAGCCAATTCCGGTACAGCTACTTGGTTTCGAACATACATGTGGGGAATCATCTATCTCAGGTAAAGAGGTGATATTGCTGTTGTGAGGTATCTTTTAATTCTTATCTTTTTTGGCGTGGAAGACTTATGTCTTGCAGTAGTGGTAGTTTATGCCTCTGTAGTAATGTTTCCTTCTCTGATCTTTCTGCAGTATACCGGATGGGTATAACTGAGAAAAATTTCCTTTCTCTTTTTTTTCTTCTTCTTCCTCTTCATCTGTGTAGAGATGTGTGATTTTTTTTCTTTTCTACTGTGAAGTTTTCTCTTCAGTATTGCATTTATATTATTGTCATATGTAAGTAATCAGTACCTTTATGTAGATTCAAAAATGTTCATATATTGCTACCCATTTAATATTAAGTACACATGTGCTGTTACAGCTAGCTGCTAATATGGTGCTGGAAATAATGGTTCACTTGCATACTGTATTTTACAAGCATTTGCCCTAGGATAATGTCTTTTATATTATCATTATAGTAAATATTTTAGCTTATCTCTGCTTATTGACCTTTAATTTTTTTTACAGAAATGTTGATCCGCCTGTATGGTATGATACTGATGTGAAACTCTTCGAAATTCAGAGAGTGTAAAGTTACTTGCATATGGTATGATAGTGATTTTCTTAGTCTAGATATCCCATTGTATGTAGAATCTCAAATGAGGTCATGTTATAATCTGTAAGTACGCTTCATTTGTAAGTCTTAAAAAGCTTTTGTCCTGAACAAAATTGGTATTATTGATATTTGCTTTACCAAGTTGAACAAAGTTTTAAATTAATAGTCAAGAGGTTAAATATGAGTGTTTTCAGACATGCACATATTCCTCAACTTCGTTGAATTGTGTATGAGATAAGTATGTTCTTTGATTAGTGTGTTTCTTGTTTCTAAGTTATTAAGTACAGTACGTGCTCTCCTATTGATTTTCTAAGTTAGCAAGCCTCTTGTAAACTTATGCATATACTTTTATTCTGTATTACAGGAATAGCAAGTATTTTTGTTGCTGTAATGTACAAAACAACTGGCCTGAACTGCTCATATGACTTTTGTCGTAAAATTCATTGGCAGTTCTGATATCCTGGCTATTTTTACCAGATATATATTTTAGTCTTTACTGTTTACTATACTTGAGAAGAATTGGAAAAGTAACATATCTATGAAAGAATCTAGTCATTATAAGTTCATTACAGTACTGAGCTTATTGCAATCCTCTTGGTGATATTGCGATATTTACTTTTGCACATGCTTATATACTTTAAGAGACTTCTGTCTTTATATTGCAATTCTTTCACCTTTTAAAGAAATAATTCTTCAAGTTCAGAGTTATGGATTTTGTTCATTTACTGATGCATATATAATAGTACTAAAACTTATAATCACTTTACTTAGAAAGCATAACAATTATTCTTAAGTAGTTTTATATGTATAGTAATTACTATACAGTACTTTACAAGGTTTTATTCATATTGATTAATTTAATATTCTCACATTCCAATTGAAGAATGGTAAAATCCTGTAATATTCAGTCGTAGCATAATTGTGTTTGATTATTAGTGAAAGATTCTACAGTATATAATCTTAATAATATGATATTTTGTGATTTATTGCAGTAGATAATTTTTTAAAGTAATTTTCCTTCACTCTAGCAGTGATAGGAGTACACAATGTCTCCAGACTGCTATCCCTCAAATTCATCTCATCAGCGCTTCATTGTTGAATGATAAGCTTTTTCTAAGATAACTGAGAAAGGTCCTATAATGTAAATATAGTTCATCCAAGTGGCCCTAGCATTTATGGACTTGTATACTTGTATACCTGCATTCCTAAGTAATGGACTGAGTATGTGTTCTGCAGACATAAATAAGTGACCAGTCCAATTTGACAGGTTGCAATAGATGCATAAGTGGCATCACTGAACCAGATTATCTGCATTCTCACGAAATGTGTAAATTTTTATGCTATACAGCGTTGCTTCAATATTTTGTAATACGTTTTCAGTAATCAGAAAGGTAGTAATATGTTAATTATAAATAGTATGTTATGGTTAGGAGGAAAGTTCGAATTTATATTTTATTTTCTTCAGCACATGTGAATATTGCTCTATTCAGTGTTGCCTTCGATTTCTTTTTTCTTTTTACATTTGGTTTGTGAAAAAATTTTTCTCCTCCAGATATCTGTGAAGGTTGTATACATGTTGCATATATATAATCTGTGTAATGTGAAGTCAACTACATATCATATACCCTAAGCTAAGTATAATAGACAAAATACGTCAACATATTTAATCTCTGATAGAACAAAAGTTATATTACAGACAGATATGTGGATTGTTCAGCCTTTGTATAACTTAGTTACTAGGTTTCCAGACCAATATATATTAGCTGCCATGGGATAGTCAGGTTTTATTGACTATTTGCAGACTCTATGTAACTTCCACAACTCTCTATTTTTCAGGATTTTAATTTATCCACTGAATGTTTGATTTTTTTTTTTTTTATTGATTAAGCTGAATAGGATTTTTATCTTTATTTAGAAAATAAGTATGTGCAGAATATATGATTTATTTTTTCTACGTGAACAGGTCTTAAGTTAGTCTGTGAATCTTTCAAGGTCTTCAAGGTACTAAGCACTTGACTTAACTCATTTATGAATTAAACTTGTTCATATGAAGTTGCTATCTCTATATTCATACTCATTCTCACTGTCATACCACTACACAGCATAACAAGTGACAGAGATCAAGACCAAATTTCCCCAATAATCCTTCTTATCAGTCTCATTTTCAAGCCATTAACTGTTACCACTATCACACTTCACTCTATTTAATCATTTCACTGTACAGACACTCTTCAGGCTCTTCAGTTGCCTTATTTTCACTTTGAATTGTATTCTAATGATCCACACTTTACTCAGTGCCACTACATCTCTGCACCTTTTCCAAATCTATTTATTACTGTACCTCCAATGCCTGATTGGCTTTTAGACCCTCGGTAGTTCCTTATTTCTTCTCATATATATCTTGTTACTGTTCCCTTACCTCTCACACTGTTTTCTCTCCTACCTCGCAACCCTATCTCATTTGGATCAATGCATTTATATCCCAGTTATCAAATATTTCCTATATACCCAATTTTCAACCACACAATCATTATACATTATCGGGATGTTTTAGCAGGGTCGTGAACTTTTCGATGCTGCCCTTTTGGCGTTGCTCTATTGGTGCTACTCTTTTGTCACTAAACTATTTTGGCGTTTCCTTTTTGGAACTAAGCTAAGGTAACCTAACCAATACAGCTTAGTGCCAAAAGGGCAATGCCAAAACAGTTTAGTGCCAAAAGACTGGCGCCAAATAGTCCCATTCTGATTGTAGCATCCAGGTTGTTTTATGACAGATAGATAATATTCAAGGAGAATGGTATTACCA